>JAHDVE020002305.1:0-13851 GCA_022606495.2 Halesus radiatus | reverse complement strand
ACCCCTACCCCTTCTCCTACCCTTACCCATATCCCAACCCCTACCCCTACCGCTATCCCTTTCCCTAGTCCTACCCCTAGCCCCAACCGTATCGCTTACTATAAATTTACGTACAATGCGTATATGAGTTAGATAAAGCTCCCAGCCTTTTTCTAGCCGCATTATTGACTGCACTATTTTTAGATAAGTTTAAAAAATACACGATAAGAACCATATTCTCATATTACCACTGCATTCCATCCAGAGCTTTAATCCAACACTCCCATCTCAACAAGAGCCGGTCTGAAAAGCAAATATTATATTGTGCCCTTCTCCAAGATGTTGACGTGAAACGTGAAGCTTTCTCGTGGGTCGGCTTCGTAGAAAACCTCAGTTCAGCTCATTCCCGACTATTTTATCATCACGCTGAGATGCCGCATCGGACGGACGGATAAGGGTTGATATGGCCCTACTCGGGAAAACAATTAAGCCACTACACATAAGAAAACTCATATGGGGGATGATTCTTGTGGAGGTTTATTATGTGCTTTTCATATTATTATTTTTCTTAATGCTCTAATGGGCTTTGGTGTGAATTGCATAGCATACATATGAAATAATAACAACAAACTATTCTGTAATAATTTAATGCTGTTTTTTTAATATCACCATTTTTGTTAAAAATTAATTCAGGGGAGTTTTGTACAGTTAGGTGAGCTTTAGGTTATAATAATAATAATGGTTTTTATTCCAGAATATGGGGAGGTTAGTGCAATCATACACATCTTATAGATAGTATTTACAAACATTACATATATAAAGTTAAATTGAACATATGATATGTATTTTTAAAACTAAGTAAATAAAATCTTGTCGATCGTACTGTCAAGGTTGGTGGGGCCAATATTTTTCTCCGGTGCGCTTCGTTGCTGGAGTTAGGATTCTGGCGGGATTGCGATATGAGGACATTTCCGGAGTTATAAATCCTTTCTCTCATCCCTTCTGCTCTGGTTCTCATGAGAGCTGCGAATCCTGAAATTCGACCCTCGGTGAGCATTTTTTTTATATGAATACCGCACAAGTGTCCCAACTGCTCCCAACCGTCTGAAGCCAGTGAGACTATGGCATCCCCAATTGGGGAATGTTGTGAGGCTGAAGGTATTGGGGAGGGGAAGAGGCTATTCAGATCTGGTCACCAAACATGGCTAAAAGCCATTTCAAGCGACGTTTCAATTCTGAATGGTGGTCTTTCACCGGGGCACATACAGGAAGCACTGCAATTATTGGGTAGACCAAACATCCAATACGTTGGTATGCAATATGCTTTGTTTTTAAAGATATTTACAAAGAGCCTGCGATCGCTATGAAACAGTTCGGACTTTTTGGATAAACTACAAAAACCATAGAACTTTCTTTCATTTAAAAAAAAAAAGAAATACAAAAATTTCCGGGTTACGAATAACCTGACAATATTTGAAAATCTCTCACTATAATCACACTAAGTGGAAGATGTTAATATTATTTCTTCTCGTTGGAACATTTTATATATTTATTTTATATATATTTTCATTGCACAGATTTATATTCACAAGCACTTAGTACAAGTGACAGCTAGGAATGAATATGTATTGCACAAAATTGTATATTGCACAAATTTTGTTCACGTGGAATATGTAACATTACAAAATTTATTAAAAAAAATGTTGCTTCCATCGTGATGGAGGACTTCGCCAGCCGAGGAATCGAACTCACGTCGCCTGGGTGAGAACTGTATACGATGCCAACTCAGCCACTGACTAAAGCTGTAAAAAAATATGGTTCAATATAATTCTCAAGTGAAAATTTAAACAATAAATACATTAAAAATTACTTTGTAATCACCACTTTATTAATATATACTTATCAACATGTTTCGAAAGCGAAGCTTGCCTCATCGGGAATATAAAGATACTAAAAAATAATGTCAAGTATAGGCATATGACAAACATATCAAATTTCTTTTTTACGTAGCTATATCTTGAATTTATTTTCATATTAATATTAATGATAAAAATGATTTCTTTTTAAATTTCTAATATAAATTTCTTATTCAATATTATTTTTTATTAACATTTTTATTAATTATTTACCAACTTAATCAATTTTTTTTAATTTTTACAATTAGTCTATTCTTACGTCTTCTATGTTTATCATTTGTCTATACTCGACATTATTATTTTTTAATATTCTGTATATTCCTGATAAGAAAGCTTCGGTCTTGAAACATGTTGATATGTATGTATTAATAAAGTGGTAATTGTAAATTTTAAATCTGTAATAATGACGCGTCAAAGTGAATACCAAAATTTTAAACAAATTATTGAAATTTGAACACCTAAAATACCTCAAAAGGAAAGCTCTGGGTATTGAATTTGCTCAGATTTTCCGTCTTGAATATATCTAGGTTAACGCAACTATCTTCAGCTAACAGTGTTATTTCCATCCTGAGCTTTGGAGTTTATTAAAAATCATTTTAACTGTCTTAAATAAGACATCTCGTATATTCCATATTTGTAATTTTTTAATTCAGTAAAAAAAGCTTTTTAAATGTCTTGCGGCGCCTGGTATCAATTTTAAGTAAAGCTGCATGTAAACCATCAGTCAATTGTTAAATTACTAGTTCTCAAACAAGTCGGTGCTCTTTTATCATAATTATTCTAAATTTCAATTAAATTTCTGGTCATAATAATAATTCAAAGCCAGCCAACTCTAATAAGTGAAGTTAGTTTATTATTAAAATAATCTTCTTGAAATAACTTAATATAGGAACTTCTTCTTCGTTAAATTCCTTCGCGAGGAAAGATGACTGCCGCGCCCCCTCTGTTGGGCGAAGAAAAAGTTTAAAACGCGCGAAGTTTGCGAGACGGACCGGCCTAGGATAATTGAAACACTCACACCGATGTTCTCCTGGTAATTATGATGTCTCAAAGTACATTCACGCAATCCTTACTAAGGAATCTATCGTAAAGTTCTTTTTTTTCAATCTATTTTATCAAATACTCTTTAGAGGAACGGCTGCGCGGCCTGTTTTATTCAGGGTGGCGCAAAACTACCGTTACGGTTTGGAATGAAATGGCATAATCAAGCCGTTGCTGATAGTCTATCGGCTTCAATTCTTGCACAAGCTGAACCTTATACGGGAACATGTGCAATGTGGCCAAAATCCTCTGAACGGACCTCCGCGAACTTCTTCTTGTTGATGTTTCTGGTCTGTCCTGCACACTATCCACAAAACGTTGGATATTTTCTTCAGTGTGGACCGTACGTGGTCTTCCGGTACATGGAAGGTGTCTTACTGTACCATGTTGTCGAAAATTTGCAACCAGGCGGTTTATTGTTGGTGCTGAAGGTCCAGTACGCACATTAAAAAAACGACGATAAGCACGCTGCGTCAAAACAATTGACAGTTGATTTTCTAAATAAAATTCAACAATTGTTGATCGCTGTTCTGTTGTGTAGTGTTCCATTTCAAATTCCCCAAGTTTTCTTCATAAAATTCTGAAATAAAAATAAATTTAAAAGTTGTTAAACATTCAAACCATAACGGTAGTTTTACGCCACCCTGTACAAAACTTAATTTTGGATTTGAGGCCAAAATTCTCACCTAAACCTAATGATTTTTTTTTCATCAAAAAGTATAGTAAATATCTAGTACTGATTGGAAGTAATTAATTTATTTTAGTTGTACATTATGAAACATGGGCCATTAAAGGAATCGATTTTTCGCGATTTTTGTGGCACCTTTAACAATTATTTGGGGGCTAACTGTGATGTAAAAAAAAAGTTTTGCCCCATTTACTTTGAAAATATAATGAGATACAAAATGTATTTTTTTTTTTAAGTATTAAAATAAACATTATGGTGGAGTTTAAATTAAATAAAAAACGACCTATTTACTTTGGAACACAACTTTGCGGTACATAATTAAAAATATCGACCCGAAGA
The DNA here is from genome assembly GCA_022606495.2 of Halesus radiatus. Lineage (NCBI taxonomy): Eukaryota > Metazoa > Arthropoda > Insecta > Trichoptera > Limnephilidae > Halesus > Halesus radiatus. The sequence continues at coordinate 9,888 of JAHDVE020002305.1, read as the reverse complement.
ATATTTTTATGGAAATCACTATTGCATTATATTAATGAGACTGTGATGGTTCTGATTTTTACTCCTGACAGGTGTATCGCCTTCCGAAAAGATTTCTAAAACTATTGTGAAACAAACGAACGTGATAGACAACGATGTATATGGTGATCGGGTAATTCAACACACGTATAAAGTTCTATTCACATCTACCGGTATCGTGGAGTGCAGACACGTGCGGTGGTAGGCATGTCACAGAAAGGAGAAGTCACATTACGCAGTGCGTGAATGTGTTCATAGATAATTAACTTATTTTGCCGTGCCTGCTTTTTACGTGCTGGTAGAATTGAACTTAAATGGGCACTTTTTTTTAAAGTGATATAAAGTCATTAAAAGTAAAAAAAAAACACACCGAAATCCTAATCCAACCTAACCTAATTAATATATATAAAAAAAGTTAAAATTAATTAGGTTCTACGGTTAGTTTTTTTTTTCTTCTTATTTTTAACCTGTTTTTTATAACATTAAAAGGTGTTCCGATTAATACCTGTGTTGATTATCACGGATCCGATATGAATAGCACATCCAAGTATTGACACATATTCTGTACTCGCATTATAAACCATTTTGCAGAATTAATGGAGGTCGGGGGGCTCAAAAATCTTATCGTGCGCAAGTAGATTTCATTTGAAATATTTGGGTTTTTTCACTATTAATTCATTCAAAATAACACATATTATATTTTCGGCACGTTCCATACTTCCAGTCTCGCCCTGGTGAAAGACCACGTTGCTTGAAATGGCTTTAACCGTGTTTAGTGACCAGATCTGAATATCCAGGTACTTTCCCACCTTCCTCTCCCCATCTACTTCCCCTCCCCAATGCATTCAGCCTCGCAACATATCCCAATTGGAGATGCAATATTCTCACTGGCTCCAAACGCTTGGGAGCAGCCGTGTGGTTCTCAAATAAATAAATAATATATATACATACTATTTGCTTTATGTAAAATTATTGCTCGTTAAATTATTCCTGGTATTTCTCGGTATATTTATTTTAGACGTCCATAGAAATAATTTCAATCAAAGTGATTTTATTTTTAGTTATAAAATTGTTCATTTTAACTCAAAATCCCTAAAAACGAGTAATTACATCCTTTTAATTAATACACGTGGATTTCAAGCGATGAGTTGGACTCGTCAGTGTTGAATTCGCTCAGGCAGTTTTCACGCAGTTATTCTCGTTATTTGTTGATTGCATCGAGTTTATTTGCGCTTTCCAACTGAAATGCGAAACGTCGGTTTTCAATTTACTCACCGGCATCCGGGTCGCCTGAAAAAAGAATGTAATTTTCAATTCGTAAAATCTGAAATACGGAAAATCTGCATTTAATCCTGGAAATATAAAACGTGCCTTGCAATTTGTGAGATGTGTTCGACAGGTTCTATCGAACTAACGGTTATAATTAATAGCACATACCAAATAAACGAGTAGTGAGGAAGTAATTTCAAAGTTAATAATCGTGTTTTTGACATGTTTGATCGAAACATTAAATAGTATTATAAATTCATCGAGAAAGATGAAAAAAGTTTCCACTTTTGTTAATTCGGTAATTTTAAATTGTCAGAGTTAACCGTTTTTTCTCAGTTTATTTTTCACTAATTACATTGTCCGGTCCTTTCCTTTAACGATCCGTTTTTCTTTTAACCCTTTGTATTTCGCTAAAAATCCATATGTCAAAACAACCCTTTTCTTTTTGTTAATTACGCTTTTAAATATAACACGTTTAAGTATTCAAGAAAATTCTTACCCCAATTATTGCGTTAAAGCTGTGCTGTAATACAATAATACCTACCCATGCACCCGCCTACAATATAAATTTCTATGAAATTAGCGAAATGAGCTTCTTTTTCTATTGTCTGGAACAACTCAAAACTCTGAAACTTTGACCTTGCTTTGGCCCAGTCAAATAGGAATTGTAGGTCGGAATAATTCTTATAAAGCTGAATCTTTGTATCTTTATTAATCTGTCATTTAAAATTGTCGCAATTGATGCGGTGCTGATTGCTAACAGTATGGAAGATCTACAGTCCCTCATATCTAGGATGAACGAAGTATGTATGAAGAATGAGCTAATGATGAATGTAAATAAGTCCAAAGTCATGGTGTTTGAAAGAGAGATTACGAAAACAGTATGCAATATAGTTGTGAATGATGAATACTTGGAGCAGGACTGATAGGGAAATTGAAATAAGGGTGAATGCAGGAAACTCCATTAACGGAGGACTGAACGCGGTTGGCGCAAACAAAAAGTTGTCCAAGGAAGCGAAGCTAGCAGTCCACAATGGAGTGCTGATACCAACCTTGGTGTATGGCAGTGAGGCATAGAACTGGCAGAGGAAGGATGAAAGTAGACTGAATGCTGTAGAAATGAGATCTCTGAGACGAATGTGTGGTAAAACCATGTATGATCGAGTGAAAAATGTTGAGATTCGTAAAGAATGCAAGGCTGATGTAAGCGTAGTGAGCAAGATTAAGAAAGAGTCGCTTAGATGGTTTGGGCATGTAGAGCGAATGAACGAAGAAAGGAGTGTAAGGAGAATATATGACGCGAATGTGAATGGAAGAAGAAGCCGGGGACGCCTGAGGAAGACATGTCACGATCAAGTGAATCAAATACTCGAGTCGGGCCATGTCAGAAGTCGGAATAACAGAAGAGAATGTATGAGGCGTTGTATGAATGTGAATGAAGCAAGAAGTGTGTGCCAAGATCGAGTTGTTTGGCGGTCCGTCCTCCCTGCCTACCCCTGCGGGGAAACGGCGTGATGGTTAGTTAGTTAGTTAGCAATAACCAAACGCCCTTGTACCACGCCGTTGTCGCACTACAAATTACTTACAAATTGTTTTAACTACACAGTCACTAAACTGCGTTTATTAGTATGATTCAAAGCAGTAATTATATAGTATTTATTAAATGTGTAACTAAAACAACGGTTGCGTATTGTTTTATTTATTTTATTAGTAAGGCTGTTAGGATCTACGTGGTTTAATAAATGCAATTCAATAATACCTCCAATACAGTACGATCGAATTGCCAAGTCATTTCGCTACTGATCCACGTAGTTGTGCTGTCTCCCCCAATGCGGTCGGCGCTAAGCGAGATGTATTCACGCTATCAATTACCTCCCGGCTGAGAGACTGGAGACTGGAGACTGGAAGACAGCATCGTATCGGTATGGCACTGTGTTCATAAAAATAAATTACTATCGGTCTCGTGGGGAGGTAACCAATGGCTAGGGATTGTCATACTGTTTATTCACTAAACATCGTTCCTTTTTTACGTCATTTTATTTTTAGTTCACTCTATGTCAGATTTTATAATATTAATATCTATGATTTGATAACGGAAATTAAATAAAACAATATCTTTATATAGGTATGGGTCTTGAAAAAAAAATCGGGCAGCGTGGGCAAACATTATGTGCCCGTATTTTTTTTTTTTTTTTTTTTTTATATGAATACCTCACAAGAGTCCCAACTGCTCCCAACCGTCTGGAGCCAGTGAGACTATAGCATTCCCAATTGGGGAATGTTGTGAGGCTGAAGGTATTGGGGAGGGGAAGGAGAAGGGGAAGAGGAAGGTGGGAAAAAGGGAAATACCTGGCTATCCAGATCTGGTCACCAAGCACGGCTAAAAGCCATTTCAAGCAACGTTTCAATTCTGAATGGTGGTCTTTCACCAGGGCGATACTGAGTATCTTCCACTCTGGAACGTGCGCAAATATACTATATATTATTTTTAAATGAATTAATTGTGAAACAACACAAATTAATTAAATAAAAATTACTTGCGCACGCCGGGATTTGAACCCGCGACCTTCGGATTCGTAGTCGAGAGCCTTACCCCTCGACCATGGAGGCCGTCGATGGCCGTATTGCACGTTTTGTGCAATACCGGCTCTCGGCTCGGTAACGCATGGGTCGTGCAATAATTTTTATTTTACTTTCAATTATTAAGATTAACGTTTTAAGAGGAGCTTTTTTCATGATATTATATCCTCAATATATAGAGTAGGGAGTGCGTATCAGATTTCGTTGTGATTTATTGATACCATTTAACTTCATATTAATATAAAGAGAAATCCAACCGGATCCATAACATATTATAAAAAATAAATTAACTCAATTTAAAATTTTTAAAAAAATTCCGGAATAATTTAAATAGAAATAACTCAAACGCATTTTTTTTATTGTAACTAAATATAACAAATAAATTAATAAAAACAAAAACAAAAAATAATAAAACTCTCGATAGCGTTTTAGTAGTTTGTCAACTTTTCGTAGTATGATTTTTTTATTTATTAAAACGCCTTTGTAACTTTCTTCCGCTTGTTTATTTTCATCCGGATCGGTTTCATCCTATCACGGGCATCTTCAGATTGGCACAATTAAAACTAAATGTTTGGTATATTTAGCATCTAAATCAGGAGTGAGTCCCATTGCTTTCTAATATTGTACATTTATGACTAGAAATTTATTTTATTGCTGACGGAACTGCTTTACAATTATATAATTTTAAACTCAGATTAGTTTATAACCTTCTGGAAGACAGATTATATTTTATTTTTTCTATGTTGAATGAATCTATGTGTTTTTTTTTTAATTTTCATATAATGTCAGCTTTTATTTAAACAGATGGTCATTTCTGGTTTTGTTTTTTCCCCGTGATTTTCGTCTTGTTTGCTAAAATGAGTTTTATAGCAAATTTTGTCCTGTAGTTACATGAACTACGGGTAAGCTTGATTTGTCTTGAAGGTCTTAAGGTCTGCTCGGTGTGTTAATTTTTTGTTTTGCAATGTAAAATGTGGATGTTTAATTTGGTTAATGTTATCATTTTTCGTTGATTTTAGTTTTGTATTATTTATAATTTGTATTATTACTTAGAGGATTTTGCTCGAAATTCAGCCCTGCTTGCGAAAGGTGGCGCTATGTATTGTAAATACTGTAGCCCGGATACTGGGTTGGGTAGAATTGACTCTGAGATAAATTGTATTTCGTTTTCCATTGGTGGCTTTCGATCGGAATACGAAAATACTTGCAGGTGTCGCTTTAAAGGAGATATATCAGTTAGAAAATAGTTACTTTTACTGCCAAATTGTATTATCTAATATTTATGTTTTCTCTTTTTCATCTATGTTTCTTTATTATATATATTCTTCAAAAGATTTGTAGTCACTTTGTGACGTCATTATTAATAAATTAATAAGAAGTATTTTGTTTACCACACTATTTAATATATAAATATCAACATGTTTCGGAAGCGAAGCTTCCCTCACCATACTAAAAATATACTCAAATAACTCACCATACTAAGGATACATAGTATACTATCAAAATAATAACGAGTATAGATAAATTACAAACGTAAACAAAATACTAATATATAATATGTATATTGTTTATCCTGATGGTGGGAGCTTTGCTTCTGAAACATGTAGATATTTATATATAAATATTAAAAATAATGGTTTAAGAGGAACGGCTGCGCTGCCTGTTTCATGAATAACTTAATTTTAGATTTGAGGCCAAAATACTCACTTAAACCTAATGATCTTTTTTTCATCAAATAGTATAGCAAATATCTAACATATTACGGATTAGAAGTAATAATTTATTTTTGCTTTTCATAATGATTTATTATCGGTTAATTCGATTTTGTTAAAATTCTCTGTTCTGTCAGGTTTTTATATTTATAATGTGTTTTCCCCGTATATAAACTAAAAATACTCGCATAACTTATTAATTTTGATTTAATTTAATATTTTAAAAATTATGTTGAATTCTACGAATTATACGCAAAACCAAGAGTTTTGTGATCGTTGGTAGCAGATTGAACCATACATTTATTTGTTTACCCTTATCATATTTATATATAAAATAAGTATACGAGTATATGATTCTCACACCAGTGTTTAAAATAGCTTATTGAAGGTATAATCCAAATCTTATCCCAATCGATCAATTGGTTATCAACATTGGTTGCCAATTAGTGAAACATAGTTTTAATAAACTGCATTTAAAGTTTTTGTACCATTTGCTGAGGTTAAAATGAAGATATTCATACTTACCGATTAATCAGCCAACCCATGGCCATAAACAGTTTCTTCCTCTCGCTCGTAAAATGAGCCCGTTTCTTTTTCAGTCCTTGCTTCTTGTTACCCTTACGACCTTTACGTTCTTCTAACATGTGTCCTTCTCACTTCTTCTCTCGTACCTGCGTTTCGGCCGCACTTCTCGGTCATACTCCGTACAAGTTTTATAACTCGGCTAATTTTATGAGCATCGCTCTTCGGTTTGTGCAAGCGTGTTACAAAAGTCTACCTCTATGAGATAATAAAGTCCACTGCAAACAAAAAAAAACGTTTTTTCAAAATTTGTAGACAACAAATAATACAATATCAATACAAGTCCAACAGAATATCGGTCAAAACTAAAAACTCTCCTTTTCTGACTTTCATATCCGTAAATTCCATATACCTGCGAATACCGCTCTTATATTGCCTATCCTAATTACACTTGTATTATTTTATTAACATTATTCGAAGCCTCACACTTCAATCTGTTTCTTATAGTGGAAAGTATCTAATTTAGGAAGATAAATTCTAATCAAATCCCTGTACTGTACCATCCATCATAAAATATGCCTCTTCTTTCCTAAAAAAGAGCAAGGACGTAAGTAATTAATGTTATAATATTTTTATTTTTTATGTTTTCATTTTATCTAGGCAAAACGTCGCGTAATGTTAATATCCGACTAAAAGAACACTTAAGTTGTCTCAATAATAATGCGTTCTCGGAATTTGCCAACCACCTCTTAGAAACAGACCACACATTTAATAAAATTACAGGCACTAGTTTACTACATTAAAATGGATTTGGAATTAGACATGATAACTTAAAAGAATTAGAAATAAGGAAATCCAAAAATACTAATAATGGACCCCATTAATAAGTCCGATACTTAAAATATTCCCTATCAACAGAGTACATCCCCTTCCCGGTCCGATACCTGCTCCCCCCACCCTTGGCCCTTCACTCGCCCGTTTGTATCAATCTATATCACATGTGTATCATAGTACATAGTTTAGTTGTATACTGCCCAGAATACGTCAATACTGAAACCCGGTCGACAAAAGTATGTAACAAATAATAGTGATGTAAAGAGAGTTATTGTTTTGTTAAAAAAAAATATATATATAATTATTCAAATAAATACCAGGATTAAATAGTATCTCCAATAACATGTGTTTTCCAATATCGTGTCTTCTGGGTGCAAAACCGTATATAAATTTTCGCTAATAAACAGTGTTTATCTCAAGTGACCTGCCAGGTAAGTATAATTGTCCTGTATGATATTATCTGCATGTATATAATCTTAATTACATGTATATTTTAACGCGGCATCGCGTTCATTAGTCAAATTCATTTTACATGCAGTTTGGTATTCAGATCGATGAGTTGGCGAATGCAATTTGTTAGCTGTACGTTGTAATAATATATTGTCTCTAAAGTTAGTGATAAGATTTAGCAATGGGAAAAAATTGTACAGCGCCCTTGAGGTGATTTTTTTTACAAAACACGGGGCTATGCAAATCATCAACATATTTTTATTATTACTATATAAGTTGTACACTATTATTTTAAGATGAGAAAAAATGATTAAATAGTATTCAAAGTAATGTTGTAGAGTAGTAAAACTTGATGTAAAAGTGAAATACGTATATAATATATTTTTATTGACTTATAAAATCGTAAATGAAACATTGGATGTTATTTTTAATAAATACATAATAAATTTGATTTTTGGTTTGATAAACAAATAAAGGTTTCCCAATTTAAAAAAATCGTTGATATTTATTAAAAACTTTTTTTTTTTAAATATCCTGAAATGCATTAATTCATTTTTATTTAGGTACTGCAGAAATTAAATTGAAACCATGAGTTTATTTATTTGTAAGAAACAAACAGCTTTTAATATATATATGTAGAAAGGAAGTCTAACAAAAGGTAACCCAACAAAGTTTCTTGTGCTAACAGTGGTTAAATACAGATGTTTTATTTATGAAGCTAACAAGATAAAGAAACAACAAAATAAGAAGGAAGGGGGAGAGGAAGAGGAAGATAGGATCAGGACAGGAGATGTTCTCGATGCATTTTATATTCGTGCATCAATTTGTGGCGATATTATGGCTTGGCTTTGAATCGTTCCGCTACACACAGATAAATCCACGCTCAGTCTAATAGATTGTACGTTTAATAAGCGTTCTTTCAATGGGCTTAGTGATAGTCCCCTGTTCCAAAGAAGTTGTAAATAACGCCGAAATTTATTCATATCTTCTAGCACTCGTCAAATTGTGGGTGAAATAAATAATTCGTTTCAGAACCGCCGCGAAGACATCGTAAACCCAGTTAACTGGTCAACTATTTGAATAATTCACAACAGAACACCCCTCAGAACCTTGCCGCAGTAAAAAGTAACTGCCTCGTAAACAAACGGTTCCTATAAACACGGACTCTGCGGAAATGGTGGCTTAAGAAGGCCCAAAGTTACCGACAAATTGAGCGTAGCACTAATTGTTTGATTATTAAATTAAGCGGCTTAAGGCCGACCGTAGATTAGTTTACCGATTCGTGTAATTCGGAAAATTCTTCAACAACGTGCCCCGTTTTGGGTGTTTGGGTTAAAGACCAGACCATAGACAAGCTTGGTAAGAAAAGAGGGATTCGCCATATAACAAAAATATGACTGATGGCGCCGAATGGCTCAATTTCGACACCTGATTTAAGTAATTTGCATTATCTTATTTGACTAATCGGTTTAAGCTGGTAAAAGATCACTATCAACCAGTTGCATGCATTGCTCCTTCACCAAGGGTAGGCTCTAGCTTTTTAGGTGTTGACTATAATTATTCATCATACCATAAAGCAGTGATTCTTATCCGGGGCGCCAGCACCCTTTTGTGGGCGTTTTGAAGGTCTGTCGGGGCGTTTTTAAATTTTTACCATTTAGGGGGCGCTGCAAAAATTCGAGTGGGAATTGTGTCAATATAGAAAAATAAGCTCATTCACGAGCTATGCACACTGATACGCTTGATTTTTAAAGTTCTGTTTAATAAACTGCAGTTTTACGCGCAAACATTTAAACTGAGGCACAATACTCAATATCATGTTCTTCATATATCATAAAGGCCCATTCGAAAAGGTTCAAAATATCACCTGCGAGTGAAAGTTTTGTACCGTCTAAGGCTCGACACTTCTTACGTATGTGTTCATTCGTTGACGGAGCAAGATCAGTAGTATCAGTACGAAAGGTGTTGGCTCACTCAGTGCGACTCGATGGGATGGGAGGTGGGGGGGACACTGTCATAAAGCATAAATGATAAGGCACTCAATCAAATTTTAACTTAATATTAGAACGATCATGAAATAAGAATTTTCCTAAAATTCAGGATTTTTTTCTGAAATCTCGAAAAAGATATGTGGGTACAGCTTTTCAGCCTTTATGGAGTGCACACCACTGCTATCGACCATATCATAGACTAACCATATAAAATTACAATTGTCAATTATTATTGATGAATTTCACAAATTAAAACAGAAGGAAAAAAAATGCTTCACATAGGAACTAGCGGCTGGGTTTAGTGAGCCGGATCACTAAATCAGCTCTCTGTAAAGACAATCCACATGAAAACTGGACGAAAAAAGTATCGTGTAAGAGCGTCTTAAGGACGTCATTAGGAGGGCTAAGGGAGCGAGGGAGAGGGTATGGCGCGGGGAGACGCGAACCGTCGTTCAATCGAGCTGGATCAGCGAACCTGTAATGAGTGATCCGGATCGCTGATCCGGATCATC
>JAHDVE020002304.1:0-123820 GCA_022606495.2 Halesus radiatus | reverse complement strand
ATTATTACGCTAGAAGCGCAACTTAGATATTATACTAATTCTCAAGGCATCTGTCAAGCCTTTTTAAATATTTTTTAGAGAGCCCCTCTCAGTCAACCCGTTATGCGACTGGACCAATTTCAATTTCATCACCAATCTGACCATAATCGATTGGTTTTAGATTATCGAAATAATAGTTGATTTTTGAAAGGGGTGCTATTTCAGCTGGAAGTAGCTCTGCGTTTTTCAGTATAATATATTCGTCTGGCATTGGCAAAATTACTATGCCATCAGTGAATTCTTCGGTTGTTTCTGGGTTGCTTCCAGATTCTTCTTTTGAGATTATCAAAGAGCCTGTTTTGCCTTTCAACGCTTTAACATAGTAACAAGTACCATAATGAATATTCGAATCGCTGTTATTAATACCAGTAAAATATGTTCCTTCTTTTCTAACTAAAAAGCTTTTTGATACTGTTTCTAACTTAGCGTCTGTCTTTTTTACATAAGCCATTCCAGGATTTTGAATACCCTCAAATGTATTAAGAAACACATAATAATTGGCAGTTTGGAACAAATACCTGTAAGCTTGTTCTTGCGATGTTCCTCCCCAGCTTCGAAATACACCTTCTCTTTTTTGGTAATACTCAACTGTTTTGTTTTCTGAGCCAAGTAAAACTACCATTGGTACTTTATAACTTCGCCATGAAAGTTGCGCCGTGCTCTTGCCTTTTGCTGGCAACTCATCTTCTATATATGGCATTAATGCAAAAGAGAATGCAAAAGAGATTACAATTAAAAAGCTTACGATGCGAATTAGAATCCCGTGTGTATTTTTTAAATTTTGTGAATTAGTCATAAAACCCCTCTTCTTTCTTGATTTATATAAATATAAGCAACCCGAAAACTAATTCAAGTTGCTTTATATATTTTTAAGCTATATGCATAATTTTAATTGCCAAGTTAAAGTAAATTATTAGCGCAATTGCATCTACTATCGTAGTAATCAATGGTCCAGCCATTATCGCAGGGTCAATTTTGCAAGCTTTGGCTGCTATTGGCAGGGTTGCGCCCAAAAATTTTGCCAAAATTACCGTTGCCAATAACGAAATAGAGACTACTAGAGCTAAATCTACGCCTGTTTTTGATATAAACACTAATCTTATAAAATTCACAAGCGCAAGCGCCACGCCCGCAATAATCCCAACTTTAAGCTCTTTTAATTGCACTTTGAACAAATCTTTGATTTTAATTTCGCCCAGTGCCATTCCTCGAATAATCAGAGTCGAAGCTTGCGAGCCTGAGTTTCCGCCGGTGTCCATTAACATTGGAATAAAAGCCGCAAAAACAACGTAACTTGAAAGAATAAAGTTATACTTTTCGATTATTGCGCCGGAAATAGTCGCCGAAACCATTAATATTAACAGCCAAACAAATCGATTTCTTGCAAGCACAAATGCGCTGGTTTTTAAATATGGCTGATCTGATGGAATCATCGCCGCCATTTTTTCGAAATCTTCGGTGTTTTCTTCTTGAATAATATCCAAAACATCGTCAATCGTAATAATTCCAACTAGTCTATCTTCGCTGTCTACGACGGGCATTACCATTAAATCGTATTTGCTGAAATTTGCGGCGACTTCTTCTTGCTTATCGTTGGTTTTTGCAAAAATTGGTTTTTCACGCATAATATCGCTAATTAGCGCATCTTGTTCGCCTAAAATTAATTTACGCAAAGCAACTGTGCCAATTAAGTGGCGATGCTCATCGATAACATATAGAGTATAAACGGTCTCGCTATCCATTCCGATTTTCTTAATTCTGTCAATCGCTTGCGTTACTGTAAAAAATGCCTTAATATCCACAAATTCCGTAGTCATTATGCTTCCTGCGCTGTCTTCATCGTAGCGCAAAAGCTGATTAATCTGGGCACGTGTTTCTGTGCTTGCGTTTGCAAGGACTTTTTTTACTACCGTCGCTGGCAATTCTTCGAGCAAATCCAAAACATCATCAAGAAACAAATCGTTGACAATTGTTCCAACTTCGCTGGCAGTCGCTGCTTGGATAATTTGCGATTGCGCTTCTCCGTCAAGATAGGCAAAAACATCGACAGCGTCGTCCTTTTGAAGCAGTCTGAACGCTTTTAGCAGTTGCTCACCTTCGAGCTCATGCAAAATTTGTGCTAAATCTGCGTTGTTTTCTTTTCGAGCCGCTTCTTTAAACTTAACCCATTGCCCGTCTTTTAGATATTGTAATAGTTCGTCCAAAGTAAGCACCTCCTAATTTAGTTTAATTTAGTTTTAATTTATTTATTTTTTATTTAGCTTTATTTAATTTCATGAAAGCCGCCGCTGTTTTATCTTTTATACATTCGCGATAAAAATTATAGCTCATTGGTTCGCCTTCGCCCAAAATCGCGTCGTAAATATCGCAGAAAAACATTGTATGCGTGCCTAAATCTCGTTCTTCTGTTACTTTGCAAAAAACGCTACCTGCGTTATGTTTTAGCACTGGCAAACCGTGAACAATTTCATGTTCAACGTCTGCCCATTTGTCGACTTTTCTGCTGGATTGAAAGCCAAACAATCCCACAAGCACGGGGTCGCAAACTGTACGCAAGACCGAAATTGAAAATTCTTTTGTTTGGCTGATTATTTCTGGGGTTCGGTTGCGCTTAATACAGCTTATTACTAGAGCAGGCGGAACCGCCGTCGTTTGCATGACCGCGTCGATAATACAACCACCGAACCAATTTTCATCTTTTGTTCCAACGACGTATAGCCCGTAGGTTAGGTTTAAAAGTGCTCTATTATCCATGTTTATACCTCTTTATCTTTAGTTAATTTATTATTAATTAATTTTATTATTTTTATCCAACGGGTTTTTCTGTAATATCTGGTTCGATTATGTCTGGTTCGACAATATTAGGTTCAACAGTATTTAAATTTGGGTCGATTTCGATATTATTTTGTTGTGGCTCTGGTTCGAGCACTTCAGCGTCGATTATATCGGGTTCAGGAGTGATTTCTGGGGTGGGCGCTGGTTTTTGCGTAGGCACTGACGTTGGTTTTGAGGTTGGCTCTGCCGCTGGTTTTTTGGTTATCGTCGGTGCTGAAGACTGGGTTGGTTTTGACGTTACTGCTGGTTTTGGTGGAATGGTTTTCAAATGATTAATAGTCAACGTTCCGATGAATGCCACAATAAAAGTTGCAACGATTGCGTATATTAAATAGATATAGTTTATTTTTTTTGGTTTGGATTTTTTTTGTGCGTTTCTCGCTCCAACGCCGTCCGATCTTCTATTATTAATATTATTGTTTTGTTGGTTTATTTTAACAGTACCGTTTTTTAGCAACTCAACAAGTTCTTTGTTTTGCCCTTTGTTTTTAAGCGTTTGATAATCAAGCTTAAAAATTTCTTCAGCGGCAGTAGGGTTTTTGTTAATCAAGTCTCTATACATTTCAAGAAGCGCTTCTTCGAAAACCCCTTCGAAACGTTTTGTTCGCCAATAGTTCAGCATTGTCTTTGGGTCGTTAAAAATAATTCCCCAATTTACCTCTGAATCCAAAATTACTATCATTGCGTTTAGTTTTTGCAAAAGTGACAAATTCGCTTTTTCTTCTTGTTTTTGGGTTTCAACAAGCAAAATATTTCTAACTTGAATGTAAATACTCATGCTTGTTTTGCATTGAGAGCAAATTTGGTCGGAAACGGTGTTCCAAAGTTCTTCGTCAACTATCGCTGCCGATCGCTTGCCTGAGGCATACTTAATTAGCAGGCGCAATCGCTGTTTTGGTTCGGCTTTTAGTACAAGGCTTCCGATTAGCTTTTGACGCAAACTCTCTCGAATTTCAAGCTGGAGTTCGCTTATCAAATCTGAGTGTGGCGCACTTTCAAGGATTATATAGGCTGAATCTGGGGTTGTGCTTTCTAAAACTAGTTTTTTTATAAAATTATTGCAAAGAGATTCAAAGTATATTTTCGCTTCTGGCAAGGCGCAACCATCCCAAAACAGTAGTTCTTCCGCTATTTTTTGAATATTATAATTTTGTTGGTCGAGTTGGTTTATTCCAGAGATATAGCCTCTGTTCATTGTGTCGACAAAATTATTTAACTCGGTGGTTTTTATTCCCACTGAATAGGCGGCGCTTAGGCATTTTGAAAAGTGATCCAAGGATTTTTCGTTGTTCGCAAAATAAGCAAGAGTTGCCACACCAATATCATATCCAGAATTTGGATATTTCATGTATTCCGGCAACGTTTCCCCTTCTTCTAAAGCACTCTCAAGCCCGCGTATTGAAACGTTTTCTAAAAACTTCTTGGTTTCAAGACTCAAGTTATTTGTGTTCAATTTGTTTATTCCCCCAAAAACTCAGCAGTAAAATTTGGATTATGATTTAATTTTTTAATTTCTCTTAATTATAGCGCAAATATAGTATTAATTCAATTTAGTTTTTATATTTAATTTGATTAGTTTTGTGTTAAAATAAATTATATAAAAAATATTAAATAAATAAAAAATAAATATATTAGGAATTTTTTATGAAGAACTTATATTTAAAACTAATGCGCTTTATAATTATAGCTATTTTAACGCTTGGATTATTAGTTTCTTGCAAAACAACCGAAACTCCACAAGAATTGGATACTCCTGCCGAAACAAATTTCGTTGAACCAAAACCAATAAACAGTTTGCAGGAACTGTTTCAAAGCACCGATATTTTTTTGGGAACACCTAAAAACACTATTATTCAACAGCGCGGTGAACCAATTAAAGACGATGAACTCGGCGATTATTATGATTTGAGTTTAAATAATATTAATATACTCGGAGATATTCCGTCGCAAAGTCAAAAATTAATTCTTGAATATGTTTATTATGAAGGACTAAAAGCGTCTGAACTTAATTTTAGGTTCGCTTTTAAAAGCTTAACAGATTATTCTAACGAGTTAATGCAAAAAGTTACTGCGCTTTGTGGGGTCGAGCCGTTTGAATTTAAACGCTTTGATAGCGGAACAAATAAGTCTTTTGCGCTTTATTCCAGCCAAGAATATAATTGCGATATTGAGTTGGTTTTTGCATATTACGACGTTGAGCTTAACCAAAAAAATATTGATAATAGCCCAGCGCCTACTTTGGCAGATATTTCACAAGAACCAAAAATTTACGCAACCGCTAATATTATCTTTCGCAGGTTTGGCTATTTTAACGATATTCAAACAATTCTTGATTCTGCCGAAAATATCGACGATTACCAAAATCTTGATGAGCTAGAAGAAATTGCAGGAAATTAATTATTATTTAAAATCTGCCTTTTATAACGTCTTCTTCTTTAAGCAACCCTGCCGAAACTAGCGCTCTTTGGTACGATTCGCTTTCGCGAGACATTCGCATCGTTGAGCCTGAAATTGTATCGTAAGAATCTTGCACTGATTTCGTTGCGCCCGAAACGGCGTCTGTGTTTATACCAAAAAAATTATTTTGATTAATGCTTTTTTGCAATACTTCTTGATCCCAATTTACAAGAGACTTAAGCTCGTGCGCACTTTTGCCGATTAAAAAGTTTTCAATTGATTTATAGTTTCCTGCCCAACCGCCGTTTCCTGTATATCCATATATCACCGTTGGATCTTGAGTTTGAAGCGGTTTACCGTTCTCGAAAACAACGCCTAGTTTTTCGAGCATTACGCCGATTGTGCTTTCATCTGTTATGCCTTTTAGTATTCCAAAATCTGTGAAAACATGCGAAAACGGGCTTATCGACAAAAAGCTTTTATCGCTCAATTCTGACCAATCTTCGGGAACAATTAGACCTTTTGAATTGTATGTGGTCGCAAACATTGTGGATCTATCTAGCGTTAAAGTTCCGACTTTTGTGTCAAAATCATAATCCGGATTGAATTTCATTTCAAAGCTATATCGAGTGATTGGGTCAACAATCAGCAAAGCAATGGTTGAATCTTTTTCAACCGAAACGGCGAAAAGTGACATTGTGCTAGCAGTGGTTACTTTAAACATTGAAGCACCGTCGCTTTTGTTTTCGCCCAAGATCGCGTTGGTTGGCTCGACGGAAAAATCTACATCTATTTTTGCGTTTCCTGCTTGACGAAGGGTTTTATAACCGTCTACGTTGGCAAATAGTAGCATTGATGCATCGATTATTTTTGCGTCTTTATCTAGTGTGAGTATTGTTTGAATTTGCGCCGATGATTCTTCAAGAGAAATGCCTTCGGATTCACCTGCCCAAGAATAACCGATAAATGTTCCTGAATAGTCTTTTTCTGTGGCTTGTTCAGCCGTTTGGGTTTTTAGTGGATTGTTACCCGAGGTTTCTTTTGCTCCCGTTTGCGTTCCGCAAGCAGATAAAATCGCCAACGAAATTAAGCTTAATAAAATAATTGCGTGTATTTTTTTACTTTTCATATATAAAATCTTCTCCTTAAATCTATATCTATAATTAATATTTATTATTTCTAAGACATTAGCCACTATTTATGCACTCTAATTTATTGTATAGCAAAATCGTCGCATATGTCAATGCTAGTTCAATTATAATAAAGCAATAAAGATAAAACAAAAGCTAGCAAGATTATTTTTGCTAGCTCTTTATTTATTTAATTTTTAATTTATTATTTTAAAATTTATTAATTATTTAGCTTATGCTTTTCCACGCAATTTCATTGTTTGGGCAATAGTTTTGATTGCTAGCATATACGCCGCTGTGCGAGTATCAACTTTATATTGTTCAACCATTGCCATGACTGCTTTAAAGCTGTCTTTGATAACAACTTCTTGTTTTGCTTGAACTTCTTCAAAGCTCCAATAATAAGCAGCCAAGTTTTGCACCCATTCAAAATACGAAACAGTTACTCCGCCGCCGTTAGCTAGAACGTCTGGAAGAATAAACACACCTTTTTTATTCAATACTTCTTCTGCTTCTGGAGTTATTGGGCCGTTTGCGCCTTCTGAAATAATCGTAGCAGTAATGCTTTCAACGTTTTCGATATTAATTGAATTTTCAAGCGCACAAGGCGAGAAAATATCGCATTTGATTCCAAAAATATCGTCTTTGCTTGATTCTTTGCAATCGCCTTTAAATCCAGAAATTGAACGATTTTTGTTCGATGCGCCGTAAGCAATGATCGCTTGAATATCCAAACCGTTAGGGTTTGATAGGCAGCAAGATGTGTTCGAAACGGCGACGACTTTCATTCCTAATTGTTGAGCATATAGAGCAGTAAAGCTTCCAACGTTACCAAATCCTTGGATAGCAACGGTTAGTTTGCTCATGTCTAAGTTTTTGTATTGCGCTGCTTCTCGCATCATCATCGCTACGCCGTAACCAGTTGCTTCGTTACGTGCTTTTGAACCACCAAATTCAAGTGGTTTGCCCGTAAATGATGCCATTAACGTTGCGCCATCGCCTTTTACTGCTGACAATTCGTCAACCATCCAAGACATGATTTGACCGTTTGTGTAAACGTCTGGAGCTGGAATATCCACTTTTTCGCCGATAATTGGCGCAATGCAACGAACATAAGCACGCGAGACGCGTTCGAGTTCATCTTTTGAATATTTTGAAGGGTCAATCGTTACCCCGCCTTTTGCGCCGCCGTATGGTAGCCCTGCGACCGAGCATTTTAATGTCATCCAAGCGGCGAGCGATTTAACTTCGTCCATTGATACGTTTGGATGAAAGCGAATTCCGCCTTTTGTTGGGCCGCACGCACTATTATGTTGAACTCTATAGCCTTTAAAAACTTGAGTTGTTCCGTTGTCCATTTTAACAGGAAAGGTTACTTCAAGCACTTTTTCAGGTTCGCTCAAGAGATCGTAGATAACTTGTGGTTCGCCTAGGGCATTGACGGCGTCTTTGATTTTGTTTTGGGTTGCTTGATATAGACTGCTCATAATTTTTTTCTCCCATTAATTTAAAGTTTTAGATTTTAAAATTTTATTAAACTAAATACTAATTTTTATTAGCTGGAATTTAAATAGTATTTAAATTTATTTTTGCAATATTATTTTTTAAAAATTCTTCTTCCAAAAATATAATACACCTATCTAATGCATTTGTAAAGAAAAAACTGCAAATAAAATGGAATTTTTGCATTATTATTTTATTAATATTTCAAAATCAAATTTTGTATTGTTTTGTTATTTTTTAGACGATTTCTTTATTTTGAGCTTGACAAAGCGTTGTATTTAGCATAATATTAAGCTGTAAGTCAAAGATAACTTTTTTGGAGTCTTAAAATATGCCCTATTTGTTAATATGGGCTAAAAAAATGCCTACCCTGTTAACTAAAGTTAACATATCCTCTAAATTAATAATTAATATAAAATTTTTATAATAAATTAGGAGAAATTTATGCAAACTGATTTAAGCAAATGCAAAATCGGACAAAAAACTAACGTCGTCGCTATTTTGGGCGAAGGCGCTGCAAGAAGGCGATTGCTTGACATGGGAATCACCCCCGGTGCTGATGTTTCTATTAGAAAGCTTGCTCCTTTGGGCGACCCAATGCAACTCACCGTTCGTGGCTACGAATTATCTTTGCGCAAAGCCGAAGCCAAATTAATTTTGGTGCAAACAAACTAGTAATTTTAAAATTATATAACTTGCTTGATTAACTATTAAAACTGGAGGAAAAGACCTTATGGCATTACGTTTTGCACTCGCTGGTAATCCAAACAGCGGTAAAACAACTCTTTTTAACGACCTAACAGGGAGCACGGCGAAAGTCGGAAACTGGCCCGGTGTTACCGTTGACCGAAAAGAGGGAAAATATAAAAACAAACTCGTAAAAACAAACCAAGAAATAAACATAATCGATCTTCCTGGGATTTATTCTCTTTCGCCTTATTCGCCCGAAGAAATTGTTACTCGTGATTACATTGCGCAAGAAAAACCCGACGTTGTTATTAATATTGTTGATGCGAGCAATCTTGAACGCAATTTATATTTAACAACTCAACTTATCGAAATTAATTGCCCTGTAATTATTGCGCTAAACATGATGGATATTGTGAAAGCAACGGGCGACGAAATCAATATTAAAATGCTCGAAAAAGCTTTCGGCGTTCCTGTTTTTCCAATTTCGGCGTTCAAAGAAACCGGCGTTAAAGAACTTATGCAAGGCGCAATCGATCTCGCTGATGCAAAAACTAAGCAACTTTCAAGAACTTATATGCAAAATCAAGAATTACTAGACTCAATAAATAATATTAAACTAATTCTTGAAAAAAACAATATCGACAATGCACTTTATAAATCAATTAAATTAATAGAAAAAGATCCAAATGTTTTAGCTTCTGTTACTTTAATAGACGCTAAAGATTACAAAGAAATTCAAAATCATGTTGATAATTTTGCCAAAAACAATAAAAATGACTCCGAAGCAATTATCGCCGATTCTCGTTATCGATTTATTACAGGCGTTACAACTAAAATACTAACTCGTTCAGAAAAATCTAAAGAAAAAAACACTACCGATAAAATAGACGCAATTTTAACCAGCAGAATTTTTGCTTTCCCAATTTTTATTCTGATTATGGCGACGCTTTTTCAACTAACTTTTGGAGAAACTTTTTTAGGCATTCCAATGCCCGGTGTGCTTCTTCAAGGCTATATGGAAATGCTAATAGAGCTAGTATATAACGGTGCTAACACTTTCTTGCTTTGGGCAGGTGCTTCTGGTTGGGCAATTGGTCTTGTTTGCGACGGTATTATTAATGGGCTCGGCGCAATCTTGTCTTTTGTTCCACAAATCATGATGCTATTTTTAGGCATGACTATTCTTGAAGACAGCGGTTACATGGCTAGAGCCGCTTTTATTATGGATCGGGTGCTTAGACGTTTCGGGCTAACTGGTAAATCTTTTGTGCCAATGCTAATGGGATTTGGTTGCAGCGTTCCGGCGATCATGGCTACACGAACTCTTGACAGTGAAAAAGATAGAAGATTAACTATTATTCTTACTCCGTTCATGTCTTGCGGAGCAAAAGCACCTATTTACGCAGTTTTCGCTGGTGCGCTTTTTGCAAACCACGGCGGTTTAATCGTAACTAGCATGTACTTAATCGGAATCGTAGTAGCGATTATCGCCGCTATTATCTTAAATAAAACCGTACTCAAAGGCAAATCTTCTCCGTTTATTATGGAACTTCCTCCTTATCGCCTTCCTAGCGCGAAAAGTTTGGTTCTTCACGTTTGGGAAAAACTTCGCGAATTCGTTATTCGTGCGGGAACAATTCTTCTTGCAATGACTATTATAATTTGGTTTTTGCAAACGTTTAATTTCTCTTTCCAAATGGTTACGGACAATGCCACGAGTATTCTTGGGCAAATTGGAAAAGCTATTGCGTGGGTATTTACACCTAATGGATTCCCCACTTGGCAGGCAGCCGTTGCGCTGCTAACTGGCTTAGTCGCAAAAGAACTCGTCGTTGGTACGCTCGGGGTTCTTTACACTGGCGGAGAAAACGAAGGCGCTCTCGCCGCTTCTATCGCTGGAGCATTTACCCCTCTCGCCGCTTTCTCGTTCATGGTTTTCTCGCTTCTTTACGTTCCTTGCTTCGCGGCGATCGCAACGACCAGAAAAGAAATGGGCTCTTGGAAATGGGCGCTTTTCGCTGGTGGATTCCAAACCGTCGTTGCTTACGTCGTTTCTGCGCTAGTTTTCCAAGTTGGTAGACTTATAGGCTTGGGCTAAATCCAAAATAATAAATATTAATATAAAACAAATAAAAGGCGGATTTTTTATGAAATTAATTGATTTAATAATAATTTTGTTTGTCGCAGCGTTTTTCGCTTTTGTTATAATCAAAAAAGTTCGTGACAAAAAAAAGGGAAAATCAGGATGTTCTTGCTGCTCTGGATGCTCCGAAGTTAAAACTAACGAAAAATAAAATTATTGTTTACAAATCTAAATATAAGTATATACTATAGTATATACTTATATTTTTTTAAGGAGTTAATTTTATGATCACTACTATTAAAAAATGGGGCAATAGCCAAGGCATAAGAATACCTAAAAAAATTTTAGATGACTTGAGCTTTGAAACAAACCAGATTGTTGAAATTAAAATCCATAATGATGGCATCTTAATTAAAAAGCCAATCAGAACGTATTCAAGCCTTGAAGAAGTTTTTGAAGGCTATCACGGTGACTATCCATGTTCGGAGTTTGATTTTGGTGAAGATATAGGTCTCGAAAAAGTATGGTAAATTACTGCCCTAAGCAAGGTGATATAATTCATTTAGACTTTAACCCAACAAAAGGACATGAGCAAAGTGGAAATCGACCTGCTTTAATTCTAAACAATGATATATATTATAAAAAAACTAAACTTCTTATCGTTTGTCCAATAAGTAATACTCAAAATAATTTTCCGTTGCACTTAAAACTCGATGATAGAACCAAAACCACTGGAGCAGTTTTGGTTCAACACATTAGAACAATCGATCCAAACGGAAGATTCGTAGTATTTGTTGAGTCTGCTCCAAAAGATATAGTTGACAAAGTAATTAATATAATAAGCCTTATATTTTAAGCGCTAAATTTAAATTAGAACGCCCTTTTTTAGTTATATAAAAATTAACTAAGAGGGGCGTTTTTTTAAAATTATTCTACAACTTTTTATTTTTGTGAATATATAGTATAATAAAATTAAATAAAAATAAAACAAATTTTTTAAATTTAGAAAGATTTTGTATGTACAACGTTTTAATCGCCGACGACGAACGCATTGTTCGCCAAGGCATTATCAAAAACATTGATTGGGCGGCTCTCAAAATGCACGTTTGCGCCGAAGCTGCTTCTGGAACTCAGGCGCTTGAGCTAATCGAATCTTGCACAGATATTAACGTCGCCCTTTTGGATATTAACATGCCAGGCGCAAACGGCCTAGAAGTCGCACAATCGCTCAAACAAAAATTCCCAAATTGCCAAATAATAATTATTACTGGTTATGATGAATTTGAATATGCACGCTCGGCAATTCGCACGGGTGTTTTTGATTATGTCTTGAAGCCGATCACTAAGCTTGAGCTTTTCGAGCTTCTTATGCGTGTCAAAACCTATATTGATTCGCTTGATTTGCAAAACAATCTTGTTATTAATCCAAAGCAAAAAAATATTCTAATGCAAAGTGCCTTTATTAATTTGTTAAAAAGCTCTTCAGAAAAAAAATCACTCGAATACGCAAAGACGCTTGATATTAACACTTCTTGCCAAAGCTACGTTATGGCTGCGCTCGATGCGGATAATTTCGCCGAAGATAGTGCTTTTAACGCTGATAGATTGAGTTTGTTTCACTTCGCTTTATTAAATATTAGTTGCGAAACGCTTAACAAAAACGCAATTGCTTATTGCGATAATTTGGGCAAAACAATAATAATATATTGCTTTGAAGAACAGCTTTCTTCTCAACAAGCACTAGAGAAAAGCGAAAGTTCTGTTCGCAAAATTCAAGAGACGATTAATACTATGATGGGCGTTGGAATTTCCGCTGGGTTAAGCAATTATTTTTCTAACATTTCTCAGGCGCATAACGCTTACGCCGAGACTATTTATGCCCTTGATTTTAGGTTTATTAAAGGCGAACGAGCAATTGTTCGCATGGATTTGCTCAAAACTAATCCCCCTTCCAAAAAATTCGACACCGCGCTCGATCTTTTTCTTTCGCAACTTAATTCTTATTCTACCCAAGACGCTACTAAATTAATTAAAGATTTGTTTTGCGATATTGCCAGTTGCTTTGACGCAATTTCTTGCAAAAACGCCGCCGCTCGCACAATTGTTTTGCTTGCCAAAGCGTTCAGCAAATCCGGCGTTGAGCTCGACGAACTTGCGCCCAGCAAAGATATTATTGGCAAAGTTTACAGCGCAAAAACGCTACTCGAAATCGAGCAATGGACGATTTCTTTGTTTTTACAATATCGAAATGCGCTTGAGCAAAACTCTTCTTCTTCTAAGCTCGTTTCTATCCAGATCAAAGAATACATTCAAAATAATTACAAAAATAATAACTTGACTTTAAAGCAACTTTGCTCTGAAATCCACTTTAGCGCAAGTTATATTAGTTTGATTTTTAAAAACGAAATCAAAAAAACTTTTGTTGAATATTTAACTCAAATACGCATTGATAAAGCTAAAGAATTGCTCAAAAGTAGCAACAAAATGACATATAAAATTGCCGAAACTGTCGGGTTTTCTAGCCCTCACTACTTTTCGCTTGTCTTTAAAAAAGCCACTGGGTTTTCCCCAAAAGAGTTTAGAGAAAATTCTTAGGCTAGATTAGTAAAAAATCAGAAAGGCGTTTTTTTTGAGAAAATTATTATTTAAACTTACCTCCAAAATCACTTCTCTAAAAACGCTTATTGCGATTTGTTTTTCTGCGCTATTAATCACTTTTGTTCTTGCGCTTAGCACTATTTATTTTGGGTTGTTTTCCCAAAAATTGCAAAAAAAAGCAAGCACTTACGCCTATCAAGTCGTTGAGCAGGTGGGAAAACACATTAGCGATTATTTCGGCTATATCGATAATATGGCGAGCATTATTTCTTCTAATTTTGACGTTTTGCGCTACTTAAACCAAGTTAGCATTGGGCGCGACGCAGGGCTCGATTTTTATCGTAGCTCTGTTCGCATTTCGATGAATTCTTTTATTTCCACTCGCAATGACATTGTTTCGGCATTTTTGTTCGATAATAATTTTTATGCCGTTGGCAATAACAAAGATTTCCAAATTAAACCAAACATAAATATTCCAGAGCAAGATTGGTATATAAACGCCGTTAAGGCTTCGGGCAATACTGTTCTTACGCCTACTCATGTGCAAAATTTTATCCAAAATCAATACGATTGGGTGGTATCGATTTCAAAACAAATTTATTCTTCAAAGCAAAAACCCATCGGTGTTCTCGTTGTTGACTTAAACTATAAAATTATTGATGATATTTGTAGCGCGATTGATCTCGGGGAAAAAGGCTATGTTTTTATTATTGATGACCTCGGAAATATCGTTTATCATCCGCAATTACAGCTAATTTATTCTGGGCTAAAGTCCGAAAATATTCAACAAATTTTAGCAGAAAAAAGCACCAGTATTTTGGATCAAAAAGAAGGCAAGCTTTATACGATTTACTCTTACTCGCAATTTCAGGCGGGGTCAAGTTGGAAAATCGTTGGCGTTTCTCTTATTGATGAACTTACAGTCGATACACTAGAAATACTAAACTCTTCTCTCATAATTATTATTGTTTCTATCGCTCTTGCTCTTTTGGCAGCCAGCGCAATCGCCAAAACAATTACAAAGCCACTTACTAAACTCGAAAACTTAATTCAAACCGTTGAAGCTGGTGATTTTGAAGCTAAAATTGATGTCGGACCTAGTAGCGGCGAAATCAAACGACTAAGCGTTGCTTTTAATCGACTTATTAGTAAAATTCAAACACTAATTAATCAACGTGTCATTGATCAGTCAAATTTGCAAAAAAGCGAGCTCAAAGCCCTTCAAGCACAGATTAACCCTCACTTTTTGTATAACACGCTTGAATCAATAATTTGGATGGCTGAATCGCAAGATAACAACGATATAGTTGCGTTAACAAGTGCGCTTGCAAAATATTACAGAATCGGTCTATCTAAGGGCAGCGATATTATCACGATTAAAGAAGAGTTAGAACACGCAAAAAATTACTTGGTTATTCAGAAAATACGCTACGAAGAAAAGCTAAATTTTTGCTTTATTATCGATGATAATATTACAGGGCAACTTTCAAGATTATATACTATTAAATTAATTATTCAGCCAATTATTGAAAACTCTATTTATCACGGATTGCGCCCTAAACCTAACGGCGGTACGATAACCGTGCGCGCAAAACTTGAAGATGACAATATCATTATTTCTGTGGAAGACGATGGAGTGGGAATTTCACCAGAGAAACTCGCTGGGCTCTTGGAACAAAACTCACTTGACCTAAATAAACTCGGCGGCGTTGGGTTGCAAAACGTAAATAGCCGAATTAATCTCTCTTATAATATAAATAACTTTAGTAATTTTACGAATAAAAATAAATTTAAGAACATTAGCAATTTTAATAGCATTTATAATATAACTAAATTTAACAATATTAATAACTTAAACTATGGCTTAAATATTAAAAGTCAACTAGGCGTTTATACTATTGTTGAACTCGTTATTCCGCAAAGTAAGCTTGATTAATAAAAATATTAAAATAAAATCCAGAGGTTGCTATGTGTACAAAAAATAAAAACAAAAAAATATTAGTATTAATATCTTTAATATTTAGCATAATTTTTTTAACGTCTTGCGCAAAATCAAATCAAAAAGAACCTAAAATCATTTTAGTTACTAAATCCGTTGACACAAACTTTGAATTTTGGAAAACCGTTAACCTCGGTGCAAACGCAGCCGCAAAAGAGTTCGGCGCAACGATTGACACTCGAGGTCCTCAAAGCGAAGAGGATGTGGATTTGCAAATTAAAATCATGGAAGAAGCTATTTTGGAAAAACCCGATATTATTATTCTGGCCGCTTGCGACGCCCAAAAATTGCTTCCAAGTTGCCAAAAAGCAATTGACAATAAAATTACTCTTGTTATTGCCGATTCTAATGTATCACAAAAAATCGATGCTCCTTTTGTGGGCACCGATAATTATAACGTTGCCTATCAACTCGGCGTTGAGGCAGCGAAATCTTTTTCTGACGATGAGCAAGCTCAATTCTTGATTATCGGTCACTTTGAACAAACCACTACCGCTCAATATCGAGTTAATGGGTTTTTAGACGGCGCAAATACATTAATCACAAACCCTACCAATATTACTCAAACTTATCAAAAAAGTTCGAAACCACTAATTTATAAAACTTATTTTTGCAACGATAGCACTCCTCTCGCGTATTCAACCACAAAAAAAGTATTAAAAGATAATCCTAAGATTAATGCAATTTTTGCCACGAATCAGACCGTTGCCGAAGGCGCGGCGCGTGCTCTGCAAGAACTCGGCGCTGCCAAAAAAATCAAAATGTACTCTTTTGATTATTCGCAGACTATTAACGCCTATATCGAAACCGATGTTATAGATTTGATCGCCGCGCAACGCTCTTTTAATATGGGCTATCTCGCCGTTAAAACCGCGCTTGATAAACATTCTGGGAAAAAAGTCGGCGACTTTATCGATACTGGGTTTATTCTTGTAGATAAATCAAATATGCACGAAGAAGAAACTCAAAAACTAATTTACCCATTTTTCTAGCACTTTCAAAATTAATTTAATAATTAGGCGAAATATTATGGATAACAAAATAGAATTTATAGAAAATAAAATATTTGCACTTTTCGATAACAATAATATTATTCGTGTTTATCAAGCGTTTAATAATACAATTGCCGATGAAGCAGTGCGCAAAAATACTTTTGGCGGAAACTTCAAGTTAAATCGAATGACTTGGATTAAACCTTCTTTCCTTTGGATGATGTACCGCTCTGGCTGGGCATCAAAGGAAGGGCAAACCCGAATTCTTGCCATCGATATTAAAAAATCAGCGTTTGAATACATTGTTAAAAACGCCGTGCATTCTTCGTTTTGCGCTGAAATCTATGGAACGTACGAAAACTGGCAGGCTCTACTCTCAAAATCTGAGATTAGATGTCAGTGGGATCCTGATCGTGATATTCGCGGAAACCCTCAAGAGCGTCGAGCAATTCAGCTTGGCATAAAAGGTGACATCGTTAAACAATATATTAATAATTGGATTGTTAATATTTCTGATATTACACAAAATGTTCTCGATATAAAAAGCGCTATTAAAACTAATACTTTTGATGAGTCTTTATTGCCCATTGAACAAGAATATGTTTTGCATAAATAACTCTGCAAATAATTTGGGTATATCACTATCTAAAAAGCAGACGCAACTACAAAATAGTTGCGCCCGCTTTTTTAATATTAGATATTAATTTTAAATTCTAGTCGTAAAGAATGCTTGCCATTTCTGGTGCATCTACATTAGTTTTGTCATACCATTGGTAACCAGTATCGATATTTTTTTCGACTGCTTCGCCTTTTGCTGCCATGTAAGCGGCTTTAACAGCTTCGTATCCAATAGCAACTGGATCTTGGCTGATTGCGCCGTACATTTTGCCAGAGCGAACGAATTCTTTTTGGTCTTTACCAGCGTCAAAGCCGATAACCATAACTTCGCCAGTTTTTTTAGCTTCTTCAACGCCGATCATAACGCCTACTGCGCTACCTTCGTTTGAGCCAAAGATGCCTTTAAGATCAGCGTTAGCAGCGATCATTGACTTTGCGATGTCAGCTGATTTAAGGTGATCTCCGCCGCCGTATTGAACTTCGATAAGTTCGATGTCAGGATATTTAGCTTTGATTTGGTTGATGAAACCGTCTCTGCGTTCTTGACCAGTGATTGAAGTTTGGTCATGAACGACGACGCCGACCTTACCTTTTCCGCCAATAGCTTCAGCCATTTTGTCAGCGGCGGCGGCGGCGGCGTTTAGATTGCTTGTTGAAGCGGTTGCAACGATAATATCGCTATCAACGCCTGAGTCAAAGCCAACGACTGGAACGTTTTCGGCTTTAAGTTTTTCAAGTTGTGGAAGAACAGCTTGTGTGTCTAGGGCGGCTAAGCAAACAGCGACTGGTTTTTTTGCCATAGCAGCGTCAAGAAGTTCAACTTGTTTGTCGATTTGTGTTTCGTTTTCTGGTCCTTCAAAAGTAATGTCAAGGTTAAATTCAACGGCGGCTTTGTCAGCGCCTTGTTTAACTGCTTGCCAAAATTGATGTTGAAAACCTTTAGAAACCATTGCGATATACATTTTTTCGCCAGTAGCTTCGACGGCTGGAGCAGCTGGCGCGGCTGCGTCTGTAGCGGCTGCGTCGACGGCTGGAGCAGCTGATTCTGCTGGGGTTGCGGGTGCGCAACTGATCATAAGGCTAGCACCAAGAACAAGAGATAATGCCATTGCGATGTACTTTTTCATGTAAATCTCCTCCTAATTATATATAACTTTTGTTATAGATTTGCTAATTAAAATTAATCAGCAAAATTTAATTTAATATATTTTTATTTTTTACGTCTTCTAATAATATCAAGATATACCGAGAAAATCAAGATGCCACCAGTAAAAACATACTGCCATTCTTGAGGAACACCGACGATGCGCAATCCGTTAAGCAAAACGGTCATGATAAACGAACCGATAAGCGTTCCAAGAATCGAGCCTTCTCCACCGTTTAGTGAAGTTCCGCCGATAACGGCGGCTGCGATAGCGTCAAGCTCATAGCCAACTCCAGTAGCAGGTTGAGCAGAGTTTAGTCGAGCGGACATAACCACCCCAGCGATACCAGCGAACAATCCGCAAAGCGCATGAATGGTCATCTTCCATCGGTCTGTGTTAATGCCCGAAAGTCTCGCAGCTTCTTCGTTTGAGCCAATTGCAAAATTATAGCGACCAAGAACGGTCTTGGAAAGCAAGAAATGTGCAATAAGAGCAAAAATCAAGAATATAATAACAGCGTTTGGAATTGCGAAGTTAGGCAAAATTTTTGTAAACAAGCTTCCTTGAGCGATTTTTGTATATTGAGGAATATCCGAAAAATAGATTGGCTTAGTGCCAGAAACAACGAGCGAAAGCCCCTTTGTAATCATTTGGGTTGCAAGCGTAGCGATAAACGCAGGCATTTTCATTTTGGCAACCATGAAACCGTTGAAAAGTCCCCAAGCACTTCCAGCGAGCAAAGCCGCAAGAATACCAGCGATAATAATTGGCATTGCGCTGCTTAGAGAATCGATCGGAACAGCCAATCCGCTAGATGCAATTAATTTATTAACAACGAAACCAGCGCAAACGGCTGAAAAAGTCATTACAGTACCAAGAGAAAGGTCATTTCCGCCTGTAATCAAAACAAAAGTAATACCCAGCGCAAGAATACCCGTAGTACTGGTTGCGAAAAGAATACTAATTGCGTTGCTAGGAGTCATAAAACCTTTGGGGCTCATTATAGAAAAAATAAGTATTAATGCAATTAAAGCACCAAATGCTAAAAACTTTTGAAGAGAATCGCCTTTAAGCAAAGAGCTTTTTGGTTTTAAAACATCTGGTTTTGGTTGTTGATTTTGTGACATAACTAAAAATCCTCCAATTAATTATAAATAAAATTAAAATATTTATTATTATATTATTTTTATTATTACTAGCGTTTTGTGGCATAGGTCATGATAGCCTCTTGAGTTGCTTCTTTCGAAAGAAGTTCGCCAGTGATTCGCCCTTCGCACATTACAATAACACGATGACTCATGCGCAATATTTCGGGCAAATCCGAAGAAATCATAATAATGCTTGTTCCGCTTTGCGCAAGTTCATCGAGCAATTTGTAAATTTCGCTTTTTGCTCCAACGTCAATTCCTCGAGTCGGTTCATCAAAAATCAAGATCTTGCTATCTCGGCAAAGCCATTTAGCAATAATAACTTTTTGCTGATTTCCTCCGGATAGATTTTTTACACGTTGCTTGCAACTTGGAGTTTTGATATTAAGTTCTTGAATTCGATTTTCTGCTTCAAAAGTAATTTTAGTGCGTCTAAGAATTGTTAATGCGCCAGTATAGGGCTTCATGTTCGCCATTACGATATTGCTCTCGATGTCCATACCAAGGCAAACGCCGAAATGTTTTCGATCTTCGCTAAGATAGCCAATACCATGCGCAATAGCGTCTTGCGGCGATTTAATTACTACTTTTTCACCGAATATAGTAATTTCGCTAGCAGTCGACTTATCTGCGCCGAATATTGCACGAGCGACTTCCGTTCGGCCTGCGCCCATTAGCCCAGCGAAACCAAGAATCTCGCCACGATGCAAGTTAAACGAAACGTTTTGCACCATTTTGCCAGCGTTAAGTTTGTTGACGTTGAGCACAACTTCGGTGCTGATTTTCGGGTGAACTTTAGTCGTTACGATTTCGAGATCTCGCCCAACCATGAGTGAAACAATCTCGTCGAGCGTAACAGAATTAATGTCAACAGTGCTAATATATTTTCCATCGCGCATTACAGTAACTCTATCGGTGATTTTTCGAAGTTCTTCGAGTCTATGCGAAATATATACTATGCCAACGCCTTTACTACGCAAATCTCGAATAATTATAAATAGCTCGTCGATTTCTGATTCTGTTAAAGCGGCGGTTGGTTCATCCATAACGAGCACTTCGGAGTCAAAAGAAAGCGCTTTGGCGATTTCAACCATTTGTTGACGCGCAACTGAAAGATTGCCGACTTTTTCGTTTGGGTCAAGTTTTAAATTCATGCGTTCAAGAAGTTCTTTAGTTTTTTCGTAAAGCGCCTTATCGTCGAGCAAACCAGGGATTTTAGAACGTGGTTCTCTGCCAATAAAAATGTTTTGCGCAACGCTTAAGTGATGCATTAAGTTAAATTCTTGATGCACAATTCCAATACCAAGTGCTTGGGCTGATTTTGGATCGTGAATATTTGCGACCGTGCCATTGACTGTGATAGTACCGCTATCTTTTTGGTGAACGCCTGTTAAGATTTTCATCAAAGTTGATTTACCCGCGCCGTTTTCGCCAAGCAAAGCATGAACTTCGCCTTTTCGCAAATCAAAACGAGCATCATCAAGCGCATGAACACCGGGAAAAGATTTTTGAATTTTCTCCATAGTAACAATAGTTTTTTGAGTTTTTTGCGATGGGTAATCTGGTGCAATTGTACTCTGATTTTTTTGCATTATGCCACCCCGATATTTATTTGTATTTTTGAATTAATATATTGGATTTAAGTTTAATAAAGCTTAAAATTAAGAATTAAGATGTGTGATGCATTTTATAGTAGGCAGTTTAAGTGTATTATAGCAAAAAAGTTAATAAAATATATGTTAACTTGTATTGTCTAAGTATATTATATTTAGATTATTTAAAGAATACAAAATATTCTATAGAAGTGTTAAATATGCGCAGTATGAAACCAAAAGTAGGGGCAGGCCTCTACTTGATATATAAAATTATTTTTAATATACTGTAACTATACAAAATTATTTTTAGGAGCTATGCCATGAAAAAAATTATAAACTCAAAGTTATTCTGCTCAACTCTTTTGTGCTTCTTACTTTTCAGCTTGTTTTTCACCAATATTTCTGCTGTTTCAGATTCAAAAACAACCAAGCTAAATCAAGCTGTTGAAAAAATTTTAATTAACGCATATAAACTAGATGATAATTATAGCAAGGTTGTTTATTTTCAAGGTGTGGCGCAATAGCGTTGTTACAAAAAGTCTATCAAGCAAAAGGGCAAATCTTGATATTTGTGCAAATGCTTTGCGTGATTATCTGATTTATGTTTTGTAGGCATTCTATATTTAAGCTTAGCTTCTCCAAATTTGTTATATGCGTCAACCAAAACTGAAATAACAGCTTTAAGCGTTTCGATTTTGCGACAAAAACAACGGCTACGACGTCGAAGTACAGGTATATAACCACGCAAATCAGCGTTTATACTTTCGACCGTATACGTGTCTTTTTTATTTCGAACGTTTCGTATGTGTTTTCCAGGATAACTTATATCAACGTAACCTAAATAACCGTCTGTGCAATAATAAAGCGCATCCGTAACACTATCAACTATAGCTTGTATTCTGCTTGGAAATTTATCTCTAGCAACGTCAAAACCAACAATTTGGCGTGGTTCACGTGATACCATTGTAATTATATACACGTTTTCACGAGTTTTTGAGTGGGCTTTGCGACTCAAAAACCAGTACAATTCATCAAGCTCAAATGTGTCCACCTTTTTATTGGTTTTTTGAACCTCATTTTTCGCTTTTTTTATCCAGTTGTAAACATTTGCCTTGCCCATTTTAAACAATCTTCCCACGGCTCGACCGCTAGCTCCAGAATAGTAGGTCTGAATGGCTTTTTGGCGTATCTCCTCGGAATACGCCCTTGTCTTTGGTTGCAAAGTGTAAGTTTTATTACAATCTTTACACAAGCACCGTCGTGTGCCAGACCTATTAAATCCGTGGTTAGCTTGATTTTCATCGCTTTTACAATTCGGGCAAATGCGCCCTTCAATAATAATTGTGTTTTTCATAACACTATTATACTCCTTTAAACGCTATTCTGCCACACCTTATTTTCATGACTATATTGCAAAAAACACAAGACCATATTCGATTTCAAAGCACAAATCTGGCGATGAATCTACTGCTTACGGTGCGCTGGTTAATAATATTGCCGATGATGAAGGGTTAGCCGAGGCAATGCATTTATTATTAAATCTTGCAAAAATAGAAAATCAAGTAGTTATTTCAAATATTATTATTCCAGACGATAATATTAGTAATACAAAAACAACCCAAAATTTTTTGCACTCTTTTAACAAAATAAAGCTCGATGACACTTGGTATAACATAGATTTAAGCCTTGATTTAAGTCCTGAAGATAATAACAAAAATATTTTAAGAACCTTTCTTTTGGTTAACGATAACGTAATTAACCAACGATATACTTTTGAAGCTTCACGATACCCAAAATCTAACTCAAAATCCGGTAATTTATGGCACGAAAAAAACAAGCTCACAGCCAATAGCCCCAAACAGCTTCAAAAGCTTATTGATAATGCGATTAGCAAAAAGCAAGAGTTTTTATCCGTTTGGATTGACGATTTTAATCTTGAAAATTATCGTAGTACTCTAAAAAGCCAAGACAACACTAAAATTAGCTTCAAAACAATTAGCTCGAATAATAAAACGTTTTCTACAACCGTTTCTATGAATATAGAATATCTAAAATAGAATGATTTTTTAATTATAATTTATTTAATGCTAATCATTAGGGGCAGAGCTTGTCTCTGCCCGAAAGAAAAAGGGCAGACACAAGGTCTGCCCCTACTTTACCCGCCTAATATTATTTAGTCTATAATTTCCACGCAAACTTCTGCCAATTCTTGTGTTCTTACTCCTGAATAAGTTGCGTATGCGCTGTTAATATATGAGCCTGCGCAAGCGTTTTCTCTTACTTTTGCGAAAATCTGCAAAACGACCACGTCGCCGACTGCGACCGTTTCGGAGATGCTAAACACGGCTTGTGTTTCTTCTATACAAATATTGATTTTGCTTTTATTTACAAGTACACCTGAAATAAACACTTTTGAATTGATTATTTCGAAGTTCTCGCTGTCTTGAATGTCAAAAATTTGCAAATCTAAAATACTTGAGTTGGATTTGTTCGTAAATATTATTGTATAAAGCAATTCTTCGCAACTTTGAACTTCTGAGCTATCAACGAATTTGATTAAGTTTGATTTATTTTGCGAAACATACCCTGCGTTAATGTTTAAAAATTCTTGATTCGTGGCGACTGTAAACACTTCTGTTATGCCTGTTTGCGGGTTTGGATAACTATATTTTGCTGGATCTATTCCAACTTTTTGCGCCGTTAATTGAGATGAATTTGCGTCGTTAAGTTTTGGCTCAAAGATCATATAATAATCGCCCGCTGGTAAACTAGCAAACTCATAATAGCCCGCTGCGCCTGAAATCGGGTTATTTCTTGTTACTTGTGTGCCTATTAACGCTCTGGATAAATTATTATAGAGCGAAATCGAAATATTATTCGCACCAACTTCTCCTGAGTCCCAAATTCCGTTTGCGTTTGAATCGCTCCAAGTTGCTCCCGTGAGCGTTCCGCCGTCGGTTGCGTGAGGTATATATCCAGCGTTTATATTACTATAAACAGGATTTATGTTCATGTCTATCACTTCAGAAACGCCTGTTTGTTGGTTTACGTGGCTATTTATCGTCGGATCAGTTCCTGCGTTTTGCGTTGTTAGCGTGTATTTTCCCAATTCATAACTTGGAAAAACGCTTACGTGAAATTTTCCTGCAAGCGGAACGTTAAATCTATAGTAGCCTAATGATATATTATCTGGATTAGTTATACTGTTAGTCGTTTGAAAAATATCCCCTGCTTCTGTTAATAAAAATACAGGAACACCGTTTATTCCAACTTCTCCAGAATCTAAGATACCATTTTGATTACTATCTAGCCAAATTGTGCCTTCAATTGTTCCAAGGTCGTCGGGGGCGGCAGCGTAACCTGCGCTAACGTTCAATGCTTCGAAAGGAGTTCTTGCGCTAAACACGCCCGTCAAGCCTGTTAATGGGTCTGCATCGCTATTTTTCGATGGATCTGGGCTTGCGTCTTGGATTGTCAATGTTTGGCCATCTGGCAGCGTTTGCGCAAACTTAACACGATAATCACCTTGAGGAACGCCTGCAAATTGATAAAAACCAGGTAAAAGCGTTTGGGGATTATTTTGTGTAACTTGCGATGCGATTAGCACTCCTTCACTAGTATATAGCGAAACTAGCACTCCGTTTATTCCCACTTCGTTTGAATCTTGAATTCCGTCGTTGTTAATATCGTTCCATACATAGTTTCCAATCGTAACAAGCGAAACTTTGTCGAACAAATAGCCTGCGTCGATTTCGTCTTGTGGCACACCTTCGACAACTGTGAATCTATGGGTTAGCCCTGTTATTGTGTCTGGAACGCTGTCTTTTTTAGGGTTATTGCCAATTCTCTGAGCCGTAAGTGTGCTTATATTATTTAGCTTTACTGGGAATTTTGCAATATAAGCTTCTGGCCAAACGTTTTTAAATTCAAAATACCCTGGTTTTCCCAAAAGATTATTTTGAGTTATCGTCGAATAAGCTAGTTCGCCGTTTTTGTCTAACAATTCAACTTTTACATCGTTTAAGCCGGGCTCATTATCGTCTTGCAAACCGTTTGCGTTGAAATCTTCCCAAACATATTCGCCAACAAAAGTATCAAATTCTCTAAAAGTTAACTTTGCAAAATCTGGATTTGTTGACATCGGCGCAAGCGGCGTTTCGTTGCCAATCTGTAGGCTCGCGGTGTATATCGCCGAATTATAGGCAATTTCTAGCGGGACCGCTGATTCTGGGGCTCTCATTAAAAGCTCAAACTCTTTTGATTCACCTGGTGAAAGTAGTAGCGTTCCAAAGTTTATTTTTATTGCTTTTACGGTTGACAAATCTTTGGGCGGAATTGCGTCCCATTCGCCCGTTCCCACTTCTGGATATAGCGGAGCAAGGTTTGGGTCGGTCGAAGTCGAATATAGCAATTCAACGTTGGCAGAATTTGAAACTCGTTCAACAAGAATTGGAGCCCATTTTGACCCTAATGCATCGCCCACAAACGGGAATACATCTATAATATTGATTCTGATCAAATTAAAAGTACTTTGATTTTTAACATATATTTTGTATTTAAAATATTCTTTTGATGTTAATTCTGTATCGTTATTTAATTTAAAGCTACCTTCTCTAAAATCTTTGCTCATTAATAACACGGTAATATCGTTTTTGGGCACTATTGTAACGACCATGTTATCGCTGGGAACTAACTGGGTCAGGTCGCCGTTTCCGTTGAAATCGAATTCATCTGGAGCAACGGGAGCAATTGGAAAAAAGCTGATTTGTGTATTAGAAGATTGTGTTTTATTAATTACGTAATATATCGGAAAATTATACTCTGCCACCGCTGCCCCTGCGCTAATGCTAAAAGTAATTTTGTTATTAACAATACTATTTGCCAAAGCGTCAACTAATTCTGGATAGTTTATATGCAATAGAGTATTACCCGAACCTAGCCAATCAAGTTGAACATCTGTAACACCCAAAATTGCCGAAACAAATGTAAAATCAGGTGGAAAAATCACATATAAATCAGAGCCCAAAACTTGCACGGATGGTTTTTCGATAAAAGTATTTATATCTACTACTATAGTATCGCCCGCAAGAATTATTTCTTGATTATAAAATGCGCCTGAAATCCCGTAAGTTATAGCAGAACTATATTCAAACGGAACAACTGATTCGGAGCTTCCAGAAAGCAACGTTGAATTTGGATATTCCCCCAAATATTGCGTTTTATTGCTTATTGCATTGATTTTTAGTTTTTCTGGTGCTCGCTTTTTAAGCGTAATAAAAGCACGCACTAGATTTACATCGTTTGGATAAACAAAGTCTGTCATTATTACTCGCCAAGAAATAATATATTCAAGTTCTGGGTCTGGAAAAACTGGAAACAAATCAAAACTATCGTCAACCGACGGTATAGTAGTGTTCGGCAATACTTGCCAAGTATTATTTAAATTAGTTTTGTATTCTACTTTGCCTGCTCTGGCAAAAACGCTTATAGATTTCCAAGCGTAATCAGTTCCATCAGGCTCTATTGTAGAGCCGTTTGCGAGAGTAAATCTTAGCGTTTCTTCTGTAATAATTTGCTCTTTTGGAATTACATTTGAGTTATTAATATGCCCATAATAATTCCAAGCCAATACTCCATCGTTATAATCCAACGCGTTGCCAGGGAATGGCTTGCCCGACCAGTATTCTGGCGAAACTTTGCTTGAAGCCGCTGCTCCGTAAACAGGAGGGGGTACGATTTTTAATTCATGAGAAATTTCAGCAAGTTGTTGCTGCTCTACGTTTCCGATCATATTAAAAACAACTTGAATTTTGCTTGTAATTTCCCCAAGCGCTAAAATTCCGCCAATTGCATCTACGTCTGCTTTGGGGTATTTTACTCTAACAACTAGCAATTTTTTATTAAAATTAGTCGGCGGCGCAAAATCCCAAGTAATAGTATTATTTTGCACAATATAGGGTTGCAAGCTGCTCGAAATCACTTCGGGTGCTTTGTTATTAATTAACGGAAGCGTGTTTATTGTTTTTGCGCTGGTATATCCCCAAGAGCCAACTTCTGGCAAAACTTCTTTTTCCGAATAATTATCATTAATAATATATTCTATCAAGTAAGAATCTGCGTCAGTGGTTGCAATATTACCGTTTATAGATACTTCCATGTTATAGCTATGCAAATTGACTGCTTCGATTATTATACTTGGGCCTACTTGCGTTAAATCGCCTGTTTCTGTTAATCCGCCTAAATCTTCTATAAAATCTGCTTTTGCTTGAGCAGTGGTGAGTATTTTATATTCATCTGGACCTTTGCCTGGGTTTGTTTCAACATAAAAGTCAAAATTACCCCCTAAGTTTCCAGTTATTGTTAGTGGCATTAATATAGTAATTATTTTTTTATTCGTTGAAAAATCGGTTGTATAACTTGCGCCTTCTGGAAGCTCAATTTCGACAAACTCTTTTATATTATCAAAATCATCTGTAAAAACTACTTTGATAATTGCGTTCTCGAATATCCCCGCCGTTGTAGAGTTAAAATTATATTGCACTCGGCAATGGGATTGCTCGCCCGTTTTTCGAAAAACGCTTTGCGTTGGATCGCTTATCCACTGATTATTGTTTTGTCCCAATTCAATAAAAAGTTTAGCCGAAACGTCGAGTGTTCCGGTTATTCTTGGCTGAGTGGGTGTGTTTGCTTTAATTTGCATATTTATGTAGCCTTTCTAGTTATTTAATCGTTTAATATTCTTGCTTTTTCGCTCACTTTTTTATCTTGTTTTTCTAAAATAATTAGTTCTATTATTAATATATGCGCCAAAATTATTAATGTTGATCAAATTATTAATAATTTAGTATAAAAAAAATAAATTAAGAAAAACTAATCTAGAAATAAAAATCTAAATAAAATAAGTGAGCTTATATTTTGAATGATAAAAACAATAAACTAAAAATGAAAACTTCTGAAGATTACCAGAATCGTGTTCTTGAACTTTCTCCAAAGGCTAATTATCTACGAGATTACTTTAGAGCGTTTTGGGTCGGCGGTACAATATGCGTTATTGGGCAGGGTTTGAATAATTTTGGCGAAAGCGTTTTAAAAATACCCAAAGAAAATTTGGGCTCTTTTGTTAGTGTGATTTTAATTTTTATCACTTCTTTGCTTACCGCCACTGGTATTTTTGACAAAATTTGTCTATACGCTGGCGCTGGTTCATTTGTGCCAATAACTGGGTTTTCCAACGCAATGGTTGCACCTGCGATGGAATCCAAACGCGAAGGATTTGTGCTCGGCGTTGGCACTCAAATGTTTAGCATCGCTGGGCCTGTTATTGTTTACGGCGTTGTTTCTTCTGTTTTTGTGGGGCTAATTTATCTTATTTTAAGAATCTAGTTTTTATTTATTTATTTTTATTTATTAGGAGAAAAAACATGAATAATGCGCAAAACAAACTTGGAAAGCAATCTATTGCTTTTAATAGCCCTGTTATGATTATTGGATCGTCTAGCATCGCTGGAAGAATCGAAGGCGACGGCGCAATTGGTGAATTTATTGACGAGATTATGCCTGATGATTTGCTTGGCGAAAAAAGCTGGGAAAAAGCCGAATCTAAAATGTTTGAACGAGTGGTTTTATCTGCTTTGGAAACCGCCCATATTCCAAAACAAGAGCTCGATTGCTTGCTCGGCGGAGATTTATTAAACCAGATTATTGTTACGAGTTTCGCCGCTCGCGCTTTGCAAGTTCCGTTTTTAGGGCTATACGGAGCTTGTTCGACCATGGCAGAATCGCTAATTATTGGCTCGATTATGGTTTCTGGTGGTTTTTCTAATAACGTTGCTTGCGCCGCGAGTAGTCATTATTGCACCGCTGAAAGGCAATATCGATCGCCACTCGAACTCGGCTATCAACCACTTTTAACCAGCCAACGAACGGTTACAGGGGCTGGCTGCGTGATTTTATCAGATAAATTAGACCTAAATAATAATAAAATTAATATAAAAATAACCCATGCAACTATAGGCAAAGTAATTGACTATGGTATCGCCGACGCTGGAAACATGGGCGCAGCCATGGCTCCAGCCGCCGCCGACACAATAATTACTCACCTTAAAGATCTAAATAGATCAGTAGAAGATTACGATTTGTTCGTTACTGGAGATCTTGGAAAAATGGGCGCAGAGCTTTGCCAAGAACTTTGCGCAAAGGCCGGTTTCGATTTTTCTGGCAGATTCTTGGATTGCGGAGAAATGATTTTTTCAGAATCGCAAAATGCAAATTGTGGCGGAAGCGGGTGTGGCTGTAGCGCGGTTGTGCTCAACGCTTTTTTGATTAAAAGATTCGCTAAAAATTATTATTCAAGAATATTCTTTTTAGCTACTGGGGCGTTGCTAAGCCCTGTCAGCTCAAAGCAGGGCGAGACCATTCCTGGTATTGCGCACGGGGTTGTGCTTGAAAAAATATAAAAGTGAGATTTTTAGATGCAATTTATTTATGCTTTTTTGATCGGTGGAATTTTATGCACAATCGGTGAAATTTTATTGCTCAAAACAAATTGGGGCAGTGCTCGAATTCTGGTCTTATTCGTTGTTTCTGGGGTTGTTTTGGGCGGGTTGGGATTATATCCACCGTTATTAGAATTCGCTGGCGCAGGGGCCTCTGTGCCACTTTTTGGCTTTGGCAACTTGCTCGCTCAAGGCGCAATCGAAGGCGCGCGCACTAATGGTCTAGTCGGCGCACTTTCTGGCGGATTAGCCAAGGCTGCCCCTGGCATCGCTTCGGCAATCTTGTTTGCTTATTTGGCGGCGGTGTTTTTTACGCCGAAGACAAAAAAATAATTAAAACACAAAAAACACATAAATTATTATTTTAATTTCATGTGTTTTTTAGTATTAATATTTAATTATTTTTACTCAAAAGTTTTTTGAATTTCCTGCGCTGCGCTAATATTATATGCGTCATCATCTGATATAACAGAGATAATTATGGTTTCTTGATTTTTTTCAAATACTATGTCTTGAAACGGCGTTATGCTTTCGGTGGTTTTCACATCGATATTGCTAGCATTATTTTTTGTTACTTGCAAAATTCCAGCAATATTTTTATTATTAGAATTATGGAGCAAAATTAATACTGCTTTTTTGTAAATTAAAATTTGTTGAATTTCGAAAGCATCTTCAAAATTACTAATACTATTTTTTTGTTGAACAATATTAGTATAGCCTGCTTTTTTCGCCGCTTTTATGTTTTCGAATTGAGCGATTAGCTGATCGTCGTCAAGAATATTCGAAGTAGTATAATTCAGAAAATGCGTTTGTATTTCTTTGATGTTTAAAGCAATATTTTTTTTATACTCTGTTTGGGTTGCTTCTTGCGTTATTTTAGAAGAACCGTTGCTGATTTGGGTTTGTGCTTCTGAAGCAAGATTGCTTATTGGCTGAGAGCTGTTCGGCGTTGGGCTGGTTTGCGGAGGGCTATTTTCTTTTGGGGCAATGCTATCGCTAAGAAGAATCGGCGCTTTTGTTTTTGGCGAAAATACTCCGCTTGCAAAAGTAAGGGTTACCACGCAAGCAATACAGGCGGCGAAGGCGAGAGGTGTCTTGGTCCAAAATCTGCTTCGTTTTTTTTCTTTGCTTTTAAAACTTTTTGTTTCTTTTTTGCAAGAGTTTATAATTCTATTTTTTAAAAACTCGTTCATATAAATATGATCTAAATCCATATTTTCGTCTGCAATTTTTTTTAAGTTTTCCAAATCCTCTAAGCTGTGCTTTATTGGTTTATTAGTTTTCACGTTCATCACCTCTCATAGTTAGGCGCAACTTATCTCGCGCCCTTTTGAGTCGGCTACGAATCGTTGCGTCCGGTGTTTCAAGAATGGCTGAAATTTCTTTTGTGCTATAACCTTCGTAATAGTATAATATTATCACTGTTTTAAAGGCTTCCGGCAAAGCAAGGACTTTGTTATATAGTTCTCTTGACGTGCTTTTTTGAACGATTTCTTGCGCAACGTCGGAAACTGTGTCCTTAATTTCATGACCATAGGCGATACGTTTAAGCCAAAAGCTACGAAGCTGATCTTTACACAAATTAATTGTTACGCGAATTATCCAAGCTTTTTGATGTTCCGCGTTTTCAAATTTTTTGTTAAGTTTAAAGATTTTAATAAAAACTTCTTGTGAGATATCCTCTGCGTGCTGCTTGTCTTTAAGGTACATATAGGCAATACGTATGATCGTAGTTCCGTATAAATCAATTAAAGCGCTGAGCGTTTGGGTTCTCATTTCGCCCTTGGTATACTCTCGATTCGCCGATGTAAACATAGAATACACCTCTCTTTATATAGTACGAAGCATGGCAATTTTTTGTTGCATACTTCTAATTTTTTTTGAAAATTTTTACTATTTTTATTTTTTTTAATTTATTTTTGCGTCACAAAACTAAGCCTTATTAAATTAAAGCTATTTTATTTAAATAATTATTATTTTAATTATTATTCTCTTGGCTATATCTTCCGTGAACCATATCGATACAATCTTCATAATTTGGCATCGCGTCTTGCGATCCACCTCGTTCGACTGTTAACGCTCCGGCGGCGTTTGCAAATTTTACCGCTTCTTCAACCGTTGCGCCTCGCGCAATTGAAATCGCAAAAGCACCGTTAAACGCTGAGCCTACGCCTGTATCGTCGCTTTTT
Source organism: Halesus radiatus (assembly GCA_022606495.2). Taxonomy (NCBI): domain Eukaryota; kingdom Metazoa; phylum Arthropoda; class Insecta; order Trichoptera; family Limnephilidae; genus Halesus; species Halesus radiatus. The sequence goes on along the minus strand of JAHDVE020002304.1, from coordinate 92,364 downwards.
ATCACTTTAAAGCTTTGAACATGTGTTTGACCAGTTGAATCTATAATATACGCTCCACGTTCGCCGACTTTGTTAATCACGCAACCCACGCCTTTTTCTAATAAAATATTGGCGGCTTGAATTCGCAATTCATCAGAACTATCTGAATTTTCGATACCAGATAACGCTTCGAGTTCTTTCTCGTTAGGTGTAATAAAATCAATATATCTAAAAAGTTCTTCTGGAATTTCTTTTACTGGCGATGGGTCAAGAATTACTGTGCCTTTTTGATTGTGCATTCTTTTTGCGGCGGCGATTATTCCGCTCATTGGCACAGAAAGCTGTAACATTAAGATTTGCGCGCTATCAATTGCTTCAACGCATTTGTTCATGTAATCTTCGTCAATTTTGGAGTTGCTTTCAGTGAAAAATAACATGCTTTTTTCCGAATTTTTATCTATTACAATAAAGTTAATGCCTGTTTTCATTGGATATTTTCCAACGAATCGAACACCGACTCCTGCTCTTCGAATTGTTTCGATTAATCTTGTGCCAATTTCATCGTAGCCGACCATTGAAACAAGAGAAACATTTGCGCCGAGCTTTGCGCAAGCAACGGCTTGATTTGCGCCTTTTCCGCCAGTTTTAATGTGATATTCTTCGCCGACTGTGTTTTGCCCAATGAGCGGCAAAGTATCCATTTTCAAGATATAATCTGCGTTAATGCTTCCATATACGCATATTTTTTTCATAGTTTAAATCACCTTTCTTGATTTTTTTAGTATATTTTTATATCTAATACTAATTTTGTAAATCTTTAACTTAATTTGTATTTTTATTAATAATCGTGCGTTATTTTGTTAATTTAATTATGCATTAATCGTCAGTAGATGTCAAAGAAATTCTGGTGTTATCTACATTGTTCGACAAACAAGGTGCTTTTGTAACACAAAATCTTACTTTTCGTGTGTTAATATTTTTGCAAAAATATTAATTTAGTAGTAAACTTGTAAATATAAATAAATTTAGGAGTTTTTTGTGATTAACAAAACAATTAAAATAAAAGCAACTCTATTCTTGATAATTGTTTTATTTGTGATGTTTTTTTCGGGTAATTCTGCGATGGCTTCTGCAGATAATACAGAAATTAAAAACATAATTTCGCAAATCAAAAAAGACTATAGCATAAATATTAGTTTTAGCAATATTCCAGAAAACAATGATCTTTCTTTTGAAATCGCCGATAATAGCTCGGATATATTATCAACGCTCAAAATAATAAATCTTGCTCTCCAAAAATACCCTAAAGATTTCGCCTCGAAAATAAAACTCAAGAATATATATATTGCAAAAAACTTAACTAGCAATATTAGTTCTGTAAAAATCAATAATATTAATAGTAATAATTTAAACGCTCTTGCAACGGCTGATTTTTTTGATAGTCGACTTATCGGCAGTAGTATTTATTTTAATTCCAACCCAGAAAACATCGAAGAATCAACTGTTCATCACGAAATTTGGCACACTATCGAGTATTTTTCGCCCCTAAACAAAACGCTTTGGCGCAAGCAAAATCCTGTTGCAAATTATCTTGGCTCAATTAATATCAGCAATAATTTTGATATTTATAATATTATGCGCCACCCTGGTTTTGTTAACGTGCAAAGTTATATTGACACAGAGGAAGACAAAGCGACCCTTTTTGCGCTCGTTCAAACTGGCGAAGTCGACGATTTAGCTCTTGCGAAATATTCCACCGATTCAATTTTGCGTCAAAAAGCGCAACTTCAAAATCAACACATTAATAAAGTTTTTAATACCAAAATATTTAACTCAAAATATAATTATATATTTGAGACACCAAAATTTGCTTTGAATAATGCTTACTTAGTAAAAAACAATAAACAACGTTTTAGTAATATTGTTTTTAGAAGAGGCACAAGCGATCAGTATCAACGTTCATATTCTCCGAATACCGGTTTGTTTTATTGCGTCGAAACAATAAATAACCCCGAAGATACTCTTGCGCTTATTGATGAAGATGGTAAACTTGTTTTTGCGAAAACTCAAGATTTAGTTTTGCTGGAGTTGAGCTCAGACCAAATATCGCAAAATTTTGCAAAAAATTATAATATTAGCATCAATCAAAATAACAAATTATATTACTTGTATAATAACAATCTTGAATTCAACACTATTAATTATTCTGAGCAAAATCCAACCGAAAGCGAAGGCGATTTGATTTTGCTCGCAAATGCAAAGCTTTTTGAACTTCATCAAGCGATGAGAGCTTATAAAACTATACTTACTAAATCAAATATTAAATCAGTAATTCCTGTATATAATTTAAGTTTAAGCAATAAATCCAAATCTATATACTTAGAACAAAATTTATTGTATATTAATATTAAAACGTGCAAAAAATCTGACATGATTAGCTTTTTGAATAATTTAAGTTAAGACGCTAATCGCCCAAAGAATTAACATGTGCGCTGGATAAAACGCATAGAAAAACCATTTCATATTTTTTCCGCGTTGAGTATTATATTTTGCTAATATCGGCAAAGAAAGCAACACAAAAACGCTTAGTAAATTTCCAAAGAAATTAATTAAATTAATATCTTGAAAATTTTGTATTGTAAACAATATTGAACTTGCGTTAAATAACAACGTAGATATAACAATAAAAAACGCTTGTTTCTTAAAATTTTCTCGAAAAACCCCAAATATAATTACATACGCAATGCCTTTTGCTCCCCAATCTGTGCCCAGCCAATCTGCAAATACCATGATTAACACACACGAAAATAAGCTCAAAAATTTGTTTGGGCTTATTTTTATTATTTGCAAACAAGCTAGACCTAATAATAGTGTAAACATTACGTTGAATCCTCGCCCAAACGGCGTGTAAGTGAGCATCAATGAAAATGGCACATAAGAAATTAGCGCAAATATAAATAGCCTTAGCATATATTTTTTAACGTCTTTTGTGTGATAAAATCCTTGCGCCATCAAAAATGCCATTATGGGCATCGTTAGCCTGCCGACGATATGCATCCCTATGCCTAAAGGTGTTTCGAAATCTACAAAAACCCACGCTGTATGGTCAATTAGCATCGCTATTATTGCGATTAATTTAAGCGTAAATCCGTCGAAGCCTAAACCTACTAGTTTTATTTTATTTTCTTGTGTTTGCATTACAAAACCCCTGATTTTTTTATTTATATATTTTTAATTATAATATACTTTGGAGTTTAAATCTTGTTTATTTTAAAACAAAAAACCTCTCTTGTTATCCTAAGAGAGGTTTTAACTAATTAATTTTTTATTTTATGGTAGCAAACTCCAAAAATCTTCTTCGGTTAGACCCGATGAGCTATTGCTTTGTTTCGTTTGGGCGGCTGCGGCAGCGTCGTTCATATCGTTAATATTGCCCACAGTTATATTAATACTTAATTGTTTTTGCTGAATTTCGCCAGAAATAGTTTTTTCTTCTCTCCAAATTTCAACTGCAATAATATCGCCTGATTTACTTTTTGTAATAATCTCTTTAAAATTTTCTGTAGTTGATATTTCTGCGCCATTTACTTTTGTAATAATATCGTTTGCTTTTAGCCCTGCTTTTTCTGCTTCGCCGCCCGCTGAAACGCTCTTAACTAACAAGCCTTTGGGAACTTTTGCCAATAAAGATTCTTCAGTAGATATTTCATAAATCGTAACCCCTACACCTGGTCGGGAATATTTACCATATTGTATTATTTCCTCGGCAATTTCTACTGCGTCGGCGATCGGAATCGCAAAACCTATTCCTTCGGAGGCAATAACTTGTCCCGATGAGTCATAGCCAGCGACTACTGATTTTAGCGTGTTTATCGCAATTACTTCGCCCCGTTGATTTACAAGAGCGCCGCCAGAATTTCCCGGATTAATCGCTGCGTCGGTTTGAATATAGTTATTGTTATTTCCTTCCATATAGACATCTCGATCAACTGCGCTGACTATTCCTTGAGTAACCGAACCTTGCAAAGAGCCTAATGGATTGCCGATTGCCAAAACCGTTTCGCCCACTCGAACTGCGCTGGAATCGCCAATCGCTGCCACTTTTAGTCCCGTTTTTTCAATTTTGATTACTGCTATATCTCGGACTGCGTCTCGACCAACTAACGTGGCTTTAATTTCTTCTTCTGAATTTTTTAAAATTACATAAATTGAATCTGCGCCGTCGATAACGTGATTATTTGTAATGATATGACCTTCACTTGAGATTATTATTCCCGAACCTGAACCCGATTCACTTTCGGAGGTTTGCCCTGTTCTAGTGCTTGTCTTGCTCGTTTTAATAGAGATTCCTACAACTGAATCTACTGTATTTTCTACTATATCTGGGGTGGAAAGAGATTGCGTGTTTGTGGTTTGGGCACCGATTTTAATTTGAGTGGTTGGTTGGTTATTTTGTGGTTGCTCAACAATAGCTTGGTTAGCTTGATTTGTTTTGGCTCGCCCAAAGGTTGGAGCGATTGCAAATACACCGATTGCCAGCCCTATACCGAGAGACATTATCGAAATTAGCAACCTACTTTTTATTTTCTTATCTTGTGGGTTATTTATTGAGCTTATTATTAATTCTTTGCTTATTTCGTCTTTATTAATATCTTGATCTTGAAAATAATCCATTATTTTTCTCCTAAATTTATTTATTTTTTATTAATTTATGATTTATCTTGTGCTCTATCTTTAATTATATACTTAAATGTGATAATTTTATGTTCTAAATATAGTGATTTTGTGAAAATTCATAAACTCCCTTTTTTCGACACATTTTTGTCAATTTATATAACCAATTCGCATTATTTTGCAACTTTAATAGACAAGTTTTGCATTTTTTGCTATATTTATAAATATTAGATTAAATAAAATTTATTTGGAGTTTTGCGATGAGCTTTTCTTTTTCCAACTCACAGTTTGGTTTTTTCCTAAAATCTTTGCGAAGAAACTATGGTCTTACGATTAACGAAATGTCCGATAAATTAGGAATTTCGCCGAAAACGCTTTCACGAATTGAGAAAAGCGAAGCTCCAATTTCCGTTGCTAAGTTTTTCGAGTTTTGCGAATGCGTTGAAATTTCACCAATTAAAGCCCTTGAACAGTTTACCAAAATCGAAAACGTCGACTATTCCGCCTCTTGGCCAATTGAAGCGCAAAACGAACATCGTTTAATGGTCAGTTATTTAAAGGCAAAATATAATTTTTCTTAGATTTAATTTTTAAATAATTTTTATAAAACTCCACATACTAAATATATTAAAATATTTAAATAATATTTGGGGGTTTTATGATAAAATTAAAATATGTTTTACTAAGTTTTTGTGTGTGTTTATGCCTTTTTGGATGCGTAAATCCAGAAAACAGCGCGCAAATTGCAACGCAAAGCCAAGCGAATTCGCAAGAAATTTCCAACGCATTTCTTGCAGGTTTTGGCAAAGATTCTGAAAATAAAAACATTTACCAAAAACTTGATTCTTCCCAAATCTTAGCATTATATAATTTAGATTTAGATTTATTTCAAGAATATTATTTTTATTCTTCAATAAATAAAGATTTATTTTGCGACGAATTCGTCGTTGCTAAGTTTAAAACTAATATTACTGAAAAACAAAAAGCACAAGTAATTAAGGCTTTTGTTAACCGCGAAACTAAAATTCGAGAATATTATTCAAGCAAAAATTCTAAAATTAATAATAAAAATTCAGCCGAAATCAAGTATTTTTCTACAAAATCTTTGATTAGAAATAATTCAAACAATAATTTTGTTTTCTTCGCCGTTGGGCAAAATAGCCTTAGATTAGAAAATATATTTATGGATTTGTCTTAAATTAATTTAACAAAAAAAGCAGGCTTATATTTTCAAGCCTGCTTTTAAATTTAAAATATTCTAATCTTCGTCGTCTAATAAATCTTTTTTAGCTTTTTCAATTATTTTTCCTGAAATATTCGACGGAACTTCTTCGTATTTTTCAAAAGTTGCAATAAAGCTTCCTCGTCCTTGTGTCATCGAGCGCAAGTCAGTTGCGTACTTAAACATTTCGCAAAATGGAACTTCTGCGATAATAATTTGCTCGCCTTTTTCCTCTTCGCTTGGGTTCATGCCCAATATTCTACCCCGTCGACGATTCAAGTCGCCAATAATATCGCCCATGTAATCATCTGGAATCGATATTTGATAAAGATAAATCGGCTCCATAAGCACTGGCATCGCGGCGGCGATACCTTTTCTATACGCAAGGCGCGCGGCCGTTCTGAAAGCCATTTCGTTGGAATCAACGGCGTGATACGAACCATCGTAAAGCGTGCATCTGATATTTATTGTGGGATAACCAGCGAGAACGCCTCTTGTCATGCCTTCTCGCAAACCTTTTTCAACGGCTGGAATATAGTTTCTTGGAACTACTCCGCCAACGACTTTATCGACAAATTCAAACTCAGAAGTTCCGCCGATTATTGGCTCAAATTCAACCCAAACATCGCCGAATTGACCGTGTCCGCCTGATTGTTTTTTATGGCGACCGTTTGCTTTTGCTGATTTTTTAATTGTTTCGCGATATGGAATTTTTGGCTCTTCAAGCTTTGCTTCAACGTTAAATTTATTTTTTATTTTGGCGCAAATAATATCAAGATGCATTTCACCAAGACCCGAAATTAGCATATCGCCAGTTTCTGGGTTTTTAAATAATTTAAAAGTAAGATCTTCTTCAAGAAGCTTGTTTAGACCACCAAATACTTTGTCTTCTTCGCCGCTTTTTTTGGCAGTAATTGCCATCGAAAACGAAGTTTGCGGAAAAACAAAATTATTATATTGAACTGGTTTAGTTGGGTCGCAAAGCGTATCACCCGTGTTTGTGCCTGTAAGTTTCGCAAATGCGCCAATATCGCCCGAGCAAAGTTTTTGTATTGGGTAAGTTTTTTTACCGCGCATATAATAAGTTTGCCCTGATTTTTCTAGTTTATCGCTCGTTGGATTGTATAATTGCGTATCGCCCGAAATCGAGCCCGATAAAATCTTAAATAAAGATATTTTTCCAACAAAAGCGTCTGTTACTGTTTTGAAAATTTGGCAAGAAAAAGGTTGGTCGTCTCCAAGAGAGCGTCTTTCTTGCACTCCTGTTTTTGGGTTTGAGCCTTTAGATATAATTTTTCTTTCAGGTGATGGCATCAATAAAGTTAAGTTACTTAATAGCGATCTAATGCCAAGTTGAGGCGCAGCCGCTACGCAAAAAATCGGGAACATTGAGTTCGAGGCGATGCCTAGCTTTAAGCCGTGAATAATTTCTTCGTCGGTGAGTTCTTCGCCAGCGAAATATTTTTCCATTAAATCATCGTCGTTTTCGGCGGCTTTTTCAACTAGTTGACCCCTTAGATGTTCTGTAATATCGATTAAATCTTCTGGCACTTCTGCTTTGCGAACTTTATCGCCGTCGGCAAAAAATCTCGCTGTTCGGGAAATTACTCGAACGTATCCGACGTATTTTTCATCACGCAATATTGGAATTTGCACAGGCGCAATACCTAGCGAATACTCTTCTTTAAGCTCTTTTGCTACTCTGAAAAAATTTGCATTTTCAACGTCCATGCGATTAATTACAAAACCATGTGGGATTTTTTTCTTGTTACAATATTTTACCGCTTTTTCTGCCCCGACGGTCAATCCGCTAACTGCGCCCAAAACGATTAGTGCGCTATCCACTACGTTTAGCGTTTGAATCATTTCCCCTTCAAAATCAAAATATCCAGGAACATCTATTACGTTTAATTTATGATCTTTCCATTCAATTGGCGCAACGGCTGCCCCAATTGAAATTTTGCGCTTTGTTTCTTCGGCGTCATAATCCGTGGTGGTCGTTCCGTCTTCCACTCGTCCCATGCGATCGGTGTGCCCAGCGACGTTAAGCATCGCTTCAACGAGAGTTGTTTTGCCTTCGCCACCGTGACCTACTATTCCAATATTTTTTATTTGTTTTGTTTCATAAACTTTCATAAAGTACATTCCTCCTAGTTTTATTTATTTAAATTTATATTTGTGTTTATATTTTAGAAAAAAATAAGAAAGTTAAGAAGCTTTAATAATAAGATTAAAATTTTAGATAAAAGTTTGTTTTTATAATTGTACCAGTGAATTTAATTATTGTAAAGATTTTTAGAATATTAAGTTGTTTTAAAAAAACTATTGCTAAAATTAACATAAAAAATATTATTATATTTGGTTTTTTGTAAATTTAGTGCTAAAATAATATTAAAATAATAAATAAAAATTTTATATTACATAGAGGTGCACTTATTATGATAACAACGGTTACGCTTAACCCATGCAACGATCTCACGATTAATATTCCAAGTTTTGTTTACGGCGGAATGAATAGAATTTCCAGCCAAAGCTTTGACCTCGCTGGCAAAGGTTTTAACGTCGCTCGAGGAATTTCAAGACTCGGAGAAAAAGCCTCCGCGACTGGTTTTCTATATCATGACAACGGTAAAATTACGCAAGATTCTTTGGAATCAGAATCTGTTTTTGTTGATTGCATTTGGACCGCTGGCAAAATTCGCACAAACACTAAACTCTTTGACGAGAAAAAAAGAGTAGTCACCGAAATCAACGAGCCTGGCGTTTTTGCCTCCCAAGAAGATATTCAAGCAGTGATAAATAAAATTGTAGAACTTGCAAAAAAAAGCACCTTTCTTGTGCTTTCTGGAAGCTTAGCACCAAAAATGCCTGAAGACACTTACGGTAAAATAATAACTCTATGCAATCAGTATTGCAAAGTTATTCTTGATGCTGAAGGAAAAAAATTATTATTTGGAATTGAGCAAAAGCCATTTATGATTAAACCAAATCTTTTTGAACTCGAAACCGCCGTTAATCGCGAACTTCCTACAAATCAAGAAATTAAAAAAGCGAGTCTCGAAATTATAAATAATAAAGGCGTTAGTATCGTCGCCGTTTCGCTGGGCGAAAATGGGCTGATTATCTCTGACAAAAACCAAAGTATTTATGCACCTGCTATTAAAAACATCAAAGTTTTGGGTACAGTTGGGGCGGGTGATTCTATGGTCGCTGCTTTTTGCGTTGCGCTTTCGCAAAATCTCTCGCTTGAAGAAATGTGCAAAATGGGCGTCGCCGCCGCTACGAGTTGCGTCGTGCAAGAAGGCACTGGCTTGGTTACAAAATCAGGCCTAGAACAAATGCTCGAACGCGTAGAAATAATAAAAATTTAAATAATTTAATTATTACTCAAAAAATAGCCTTGAAATTAATCAAGGCTATTTTTAAATTTAAACTTGCAACCAACCACTATCTTGACGAGCGATAAGCCGCGCATCGTTATATGCCATATCAAGCGTTAAGCATGTTCGAGCGGCGTAGTGCCCTTCCATTCTTCGAATTGCCAGCGCAACGTCGGCTTTTTTTTGATCGACCAAACAAATTGGTAAGAGCAAGCAAATTTCGCCATTGTGAAAAACTGGCACTGCGATTTTATAATTCGCGGCGGCTTTTTTCTTAGCTGTTATAATTGCGCCGTCAAAAATCGCTTGTAAATTCGTTGCATTTCGAATTTGTTCGGGCATTCGATCCAAATTTTGGCTCAGAATATGCGCAGTGCTTGATCGAATATCCAGCGTATAATCATAAACTAAATCAGTTATATGAGTAAAATAATTTGCTCTTCTTGGTAGCGGATAAATATTCGCAAGTCTATAATTACTTTCAGTAACAAAGCCAAAAAAGAACCACGGTTGCTTATCGTCATTATATCTTGATTTTGTAAATAACCCGAAAATCTCTTCATAATGTTTTGTGTATAGCCCCGTATTAAAGCAGGAAAACTCTTCGGTTTCATGAATAATATTGTTTGCCAATTCTTGAGTTTCCGCTTGCCGATATTCTTCGCAAAGCCGCTTAAAAGTATGAAAAACATAGCTTTGCAAAATCGGATTTTTCTGGTTTGCCTTAATGTGTGGCAGTTCATAGTTCCATTTATCTTCCATTGCAAGTTCTTCCAAAATGTCTAACGAGTTATATAAATCTTTTATATAAGAATAATCATATAGCGAGCTAAAGTTAAAATCCATAAATATATATTCTCCAAAATTTGTTGTTGCTTTTCCTAATTTAAGTGATATAATAGAGATGAAAATGTATATTTTCACTATTTATTGTCACTTGAGTATCATCACTTTGTATATTTTCCTTTGAGTTAAATTATTATGTTTTACTTTCTGGGGTTATTTTTAATAAAAGGCAATGCAAAAATTGTGTTGTCTTTTATTATTTTATGCCCCTGCGATTTGCATATTTTCGACAAGAACGCTTGGCGATGCGACTCCAATTTGATAATCAATATCAGAGCCAACGGCGATAATTTTGCTTAACAGCTCTAAAAAGCTTCCCACAATAGTAATTTGTTCAACTGGGTTGCCACGTTTGCCATCAATAATTTCATAACCATGGCACAAAAGTGAAAACTCTCCAGAAATCGGATTAACTCCAGCGTGAAGCCCCGAAACTTCCGTAATAACCACGCCTGAATTTGCTTTTTGCATTAATCCATCAAAAGAATAATTGCCTGAAGATAGCACTAAATGATTTGGCGAAACGCCGATTGCTCCAGCTACAGAAGATTTTGAGGCATTCGCCGTTGTTTTAACGCCTGCTTTTTTCGCAGTTTTTAAATTATGCAAGAAGCTTTCGAAAACACCTGAATTTATTATTTTTGTTTTTTTGGTATCAACGCCTTCTGAATCAAACCAAACGTTAATTTTAGCGTCTGAATTTCTTGGATCATCGCTAAGATTAACTAAATTGCTAGCGATAGTTTCGCCGAGTTTGTCTTTAAGCAAAGATAGATTCTTTTGCGCTGAATCGGCGCTAAACATTGAAGAAAACACTTGCAATAACTCGCACATTGTTTCGCTATGAATTATTATATTATATTTTCCAGTAATGATTTGTTTGCCGCCGAGCTGTGAAATAGCCTCTTGAGCGGCTTTGTTTGCGATTTTATCAAGATCTAGTTTTTTTATTGTTTTGGCAATTTCGAAAGCTCCGCCGTCTTTAATTTCGCCATCTTCGCCTTGAGCAATAACCGAGCAATATGCCATTGCATAACCGTTTCGATTGCTTTTGTCCAAGCCATATGAGTTTAATATTTTAGTGCTCGAAATACTAGTTGCTATTATTATTTTTTTTATTTTTGTAATTTTAGCATCTTGTTTTTTTGCTAAAACTTCAAGTTCTCGTGCAATTTTAATTTTGTCTTGAGCGGTTTCTGAAAGCAAATCTTGATCTAAATCGTCAAACTCAAATTCAAACTCTAAATTATTATTTTTATTATTTATATTTTCTTGATTTTGCTTTATTTCTGGCGAATAAAAATATTGTTCGTCGATGCTTTGCACGCTATTTGCGTTTTCAAGCGCAAGATTTGCAAGGCGCCCCGGTTCGTCGCCGTCGAATTCGGTGTAAGCATAGCCAATGTTTTTGCCTGAATCTACTCGTATGCATAATCCACCAGTTTCGCTAAGATTATAATCGTCAATTTCACCACTGTCTATAATGCTAATTCTAAAACTATCTGAATCGCTGGAATATATTTCTGCGGCTTTAATTTCAGAATTTATATTATTATTATTTTTTTTATTTAGCTCTTGTAAATAGAGCTTGTATTTTTGAATGTCCATAATTAATTTCTCCTAATTATTAATTTTAGTTTATTTTTCCTTTTCCGCCGACGATAAGAGAGCTTACGCGAATTCTTGGCTGCCCAACGCAAGTCGGAATTGTGCCCGAAACGCTTCCGCACATACCAGTGCCGAGAGTCATTTTTTTGCCGACTCGATCAATGTTTTGAATAACATCTGCGCCTTTGCCAATCAGCGTTGCCCCACGAACAGGCGTAAGTTGATTGTTTTTCACCCAATAGCCTTCACGAACAGAAAAATTAAATTCACCAGTCAACGGGTTAACGCTTCCACCGCCCATACTTTTTGCATATAATCCTTCCTGCATCGAGCTAATCATTTCGTCATCGTCATCAAGACCAGCGCCAATATAAGTATTATTCATGCGAGAAGTTGGGGCAAATTTATAACTTTCACGCCGAGCAGAGCCTGTTTCTTTTGAGTTTTGCATTCTTCGGGCGCCCATTTTGTCTACCAAATAGCTTTTTAGTATTCCGTCTTGAATTAAAATATTTTTCTGCGTTGGCATTCCTTCGTCATCAATATCTAACGTTCCCCATTCGTTATTCATCGTTCCATCGTCGAAGGCGCTCACGCAAGAGGCGGCGATTTTTGTGTTTAACTTTCCGCAAAAGACGCTCTGATTTTGTGCAACGGAAGTTGCTTCTAGTGAATGTCCGCAAGCCTCGTGGAAAATAACTCCGCCAAATCCTCCGTCGATTACTACGGGGAAAGTTCCACCGGGGCATTCTTGGGCGTGAAGATTAGTTATTGCTTGTTTTGCGGCGATAATCGCAGCTTCTTGAATATTTATTTTATTTTGATAGACTTCGAAGCCCATGGAAAATCCTGGTGACTCTGACCCTGTTTGGTTTTCGGTCGCATTGCTTGCAACGGCGGAAATTGAAAAACGTGTGCGCACTTGGGTTGAATTTTCCAGCAAATTTTCAGTATTTGCGATCAAAATTTTTCTTGTAATATCATAATGTCCTGCTGAAACTTGAGATATTTCTGAAGAATAGTTTTTTGCAATATTATCAGCTGATTTTAGTATTGCGATTTTTTTTGCGTGCTCTATAGTGCTTGGGTTTAGCAAAATTTCAGAGTTAAAATTATGTGTTAATTTATTTAAACTTAAATCTAATTTATTAATATTTTTTGAATCTCCAAGCGCTTGCGCTGCTTTTTTGGCGGTGGCTATTAGCGATTTTTCCGAGGTATTGTTTGAGTAAGCGTAAATGCTTCGAGTTCCTAAAAATATGCGAATTCCTGCGCCGTATTCGCGAGAAGCGACGATGTTTTCTACCCTTCCGCCCATCATCGCAATATTTAACGATTCTTTATCTTCAACAAAAAGCTCTGCAAAATCTGCACCTGATTGGAGGGCGCAATTTAAAACGTTTTGTATAACGCTGTTTTTGATCATGTTTTTTTCTCCTGAATTATTTTTATTTATATTTTTTATTTGTTTTTAGCAAGACCGCCCCTCTCAGTCAGGCTAACGCCTGCCAGCTCTCCCAAAGGGCGAGCTCTTTAGAGCGACGTAAATCAAGCTTTTTTGTTTTCTTAAAAGTTAGGAAAACATACTTTTATCAGAGCTCTTGATTTGCCAAGGCAATCGTACCAAAGAGCTCGCCCTCTGGGAGAGCTGGCAACCGAAGAGGCATTGCCTCGAAGGTTGACTGAGAGGGGCGGCTGCGCCGCGGCAAATTTTATTTTTCTCGCAACTTTTTATTTTGTGCAATATTACTTTCTTGTCCTTGATTAGTTGGGCTATAATATTTATTATTATATTTATTATTTTCGGGCATATAGTCTTGTTTTATATAGTGATTCGGAAAATCATGAGGATACTTATAATCGACGGCGTTGCCAAGTTTGCTTGCGCCGAAATAGCTAGAATCTCGCAAATGCAACGGAACAGAATCGCCAAAACTATTTTTAGCATCGGCAAAAGCAGCGTCAATTGCCATAATAACAGAGTTTGATTTTGGTGATTCGCAAACATAAATTATTGCTTGGGCAATGGGTATTCTTGCTTCGGGCATACCCATGAATTCCAGCGCGTGCATCGCTGAAACCGCTTGTACTAGTGCATTTGGGTTTGCCAAACCAACGTCCTCGCTTGCGTGAGCAATTAACCGCCTTACTATAATTCTTGGGTCAATTCCTGCATAAATTAGCCGAGCAAACCAAGAGAGTGCCCCATCGCTGCTTGAACCTCTTAACGATTTGCAAAACGCACTGAGCATATTGTAAAACTGCTCATCGTCCATCACTATAGATTTTTGTTGAATTGACTGCTCGGCGATTTCCAGAGAAATATTAACTTCTTGTTTTTTATTATTAATATTAATCGGAGTGGATAGCACTGCCAATTCAAGCGCATTTAGAGCAACTCGAATATCGCCGTTTGAAACTTTCGCAATGTGCTCAATCGCATCTTCGCTAATTATAATATTGCGCTCGCCGTAACCGTTTATTTTATCTTCAAGTGCTCGATTTATCGCAATTATTACTTCTGAATATTTAAGCGGTTTAAACTGAAATAATCTGCAACGTGAAACAATTGCGCTCGTCATCGCAACCATTGGGTTTTCTGTGGTCGAACCAATAAATTTTACCGTTCCGTGTTCTAGCGCTGGAAGTATGCTATCGCTCTGAGTTTTGCTCCAACGGTGACATTCGTCTAGCAGTAAATAAGTCGATTTATTATAGAGCTTTAAATTAGTTTCCGCTCGCTCTAGCACGCCTCTCAACTCTTTTACTCCGTCCGAAACGGCGTTGAGTTTTTCAAAATTGCTTGAAGTTTGCGCTGCGATAATCGCCGCCAGCGTCGTTTTTCCGCAACCTGGAGGGCCAAAAAATATTGAACTTGTAAGCGTGTTTGTTAAAATCGCACGAGATAAAAGTTTGTTTTGACCAATAATATGGTTTTGACCAATGAAATTTTCAAGATTTATTGGACGCATTCTCTCTGCCAACGGCGCATTTTTTTTAAGATTATTATCGAATAAATCCATAATTATATATTCTCCAAAAAACTAATAAATAATTTTTATTTAATTATACTATATTTTTACCAAAATAACCAAGTTGAGTATTTGTTTTTAATTTTGATTTTATAATATATTTTGTAATATTAACCTAAATCGCTTTATTATTATTTAAAACAATGATATAATTAAGTTTGATTTAGTTAAATAAAGAATAAAATATATAAAAATTAGGAGGATAATATGTCTGATTTATTTGAAAAAATTGCTCAAGGTGTGACCGACGCGGCCGATATGCTTTCACAAGGTGCCGACGCTGCGGGACAAAAAGCCGAAAAGATAATTCAACAAAGCAAAGCAAGATCACAACGCCGAGAACTTGAAAAACAAATTGATGAACTTTTTCTCCAACTCGGAAGAGAGTTTTTCTCAATGATGAAACGTGATGAACTCGCCGTCGCTAGCCTTCGCACCAAATGCGACGAAATCGACGCAAAACAACTCGAAGTTGAAGAAAAACGAGCTGACGAAGAAAAATATAACCAGAAAAATTAAATAATAAATTTAGCATAATAACAAAAATCAACCAAAGTAATTATGGTTGATTTTTTGTGTCTTTATTTAAGTTTATTTATTGTTAATTTTACAGAGTTTTTCCAGCGCAAATATATATCCCTCTTCGCCCAATCCGCAAATTTGCCCCACGCAAGCATTCGCAGTCACGGAATTATGGCGAAACTCTTCACGAGCGTGAATATTTGATAAATGCACCTCAATAAAGTTAATTTTAGAATTAACGCTGGAGATCGCATCACGCAAAGCGTAGCTATAATGTGTTAGCGCGCCTGGATTAATTATAATTCCAGTAATATTATTGAAAAAGCTTTCATGAATTTTATCGATAATAAAACCTTCGTGATTGCTTTGAAAAAACTCAATATTTGCGCCCAAAGATTCGGCTTTTTGCGCAATAATTTTGTTTATGCTTTCAAGATTTAGAGTGCCATAAACGCTTTTTTCACGAACGCCGAGCATATTTAAATTTGGTCCATTAATAACTAAGATATTATTTTGGGCTGGCATAATAAACTCTCTTGATTTTATTTTGTTTTTTATTTATATTTAATATGATAAACTTAAATTAAAATATTAGCAATACTAAAATTCAGGAGATTATTTTGGAATACACAAAAAACTATTGCGTAATTGGCAATCCAATTGGGCATTCGCTTTCACCGCTAATTTATAATTATTTATTCGAGCACTATAAAATCAACGCAAAATACAGCGCAAAGCAGGTTTTGCCGGAAGAGCTTGATAGCTTTGTTAGCTTTGCGAGAGAAAATCTTTCCGGGTTTAATATCACTATTCCGCACAAAATTAATATTATCGAAAAACTTGATGTTATTCAAGAAAGTGCAAAATTATTTTCTAGCACGAACACAGTTATTAATAACAATAAAGTTTTGACAGGCTTTTCTACAGATGCTCGAGGGTTTGAATTGTCTTTATTTGAATTTAACAAAAGCTTTGAAAACCAAAAAGTTGTAATAATCGGAAACGGCGGAGCAGCCAACGCAATAATTAAGCTTGCCGAAAAAAGCAACCCAAAGTCGATTTGCGTCGCCGCTCGAAGCCCAAAATCAAGTTTAAATTCTAAATTAATCTCTAATTGTTTTTTAGATATGGCTTCATTAAAAAGCGCTTGCGATAACGCTGATTTATTAATAAACACTACGCCGTTAGGCATGGAAAATTATAAACATGAGTTTGAAAGTTTTGAATTTTTGGAACTCTTAGACAAAAATGCAACGGTCTATGACATTGTCTATAAACCAAGAGAAACTAATTTATTAAAACAAGCTAAAAATATTAAGAATAAAAATCTAACTTGCATCGATGGGCTAGGAATGCTAATTTGGCAAGCTTTCGCCGCTTTTGAAATTTTCACTGGAATCTTACCAGAAAAAGAATTAAAAAATTTAGTAAAAGCTAAACTATTAGCTAAATTAAGCTAAATAATAAATATAAAAATTTAACTACTGATTCGCATTAAAATTTCTATAATTCCCAAGTTGCGCCTTCGGTGCAAACATCAAGAAGTTTAACTTGCCAAATATTTTCAAGATTTTCAGCTTTAAGCTTATTATTAATGCGTTGTTCAAACTGACCATAATCACGATCCAAAAACGCAATCATCGTAGGGCCAGCTCCGCTAATGCAAAGACCAATTGCGCCTGATTCAAGGGCGCTTTTTTCGATGTAATCATAATTCGGAATAAGAATTTTTCTGTATTGCTGATGCAACTTATCGCCAAGGGCGGTGCTCATTAGATCAAGCTGACCTTGCGCAATTGCGCCAATCATTAGAGCAGAACGAGAAACGTTATAAATTGCGTCTTCAAGAGAAACTTGATGGGGCAAAACTCCACGTGCTTTTTTTGTTGAAAGCTCAAAATTCGGAATCATAACCACGCAACGTAATTTTTTCGGAGGATCAAGACGAATATATTTAACTTCGCCGTCTTGAATCACTCCGGCGGTTAATCCGCCAACGAAAGTTGGAAGAATATTATCAGGATGACCTTCAATTTTTGCCGCCAAAGAAATCATTTCATCAGTGGAAAGCTTTCCACCAGCAATAATATTTGCGGCTATGATTCCCCCAACCACGCAGGCAGAGCTTGATCCAAGCCCACGTGTTTGCGGAATAGTATCGTGTTGAATAATATTTAGGCTGGGTGTTTTTTCGCCGATAAGCTCTAGCGTTTGCTTTATAGATTTATAAATTAAATTTTGACTATTTATGCTAAAATCGTCACAAATAATATTATTTGTGTCTGTAATTATTAAGCGTTGATCTTGGTTTATTATGCTAAATTCAATAGTGTTATACATCGAAAGAGCCATACCAATAGAGTCAAAACCTGACCCCATGTTAGCAGTCGACGCAGGAATTTTTATTTTTGGCATTCTTTAGTTTTTTTCTCCATGTGAATTTTAATTATTTTTTTATACTCTACAAGCAATTTTCAAAATTTGCATAATATCTTCACGAGATAGTGGCAAGAAGTAGCCCATTTTGGTGTTATTATTATTTTGCGCTTTGTTTGCGAGAAATTCAATGTCTGCCTCTTTTGCGCCAAGACTATGAAAATTTATTGGCAAGCCAATGCTAACAAAAAACTTTTCTAGCGCTTCAATTCCAGCCAACGCAGTTCTTTCAGGATTTCTGAAATCCATTTCGCAACCCCAAACACGGTTTGCAATTTGCGCAAAACGCATTACATCATGCTTATACACAAAGCGCATCCAAGCTGGAAAAACCACTGCCAAACCTGCGCCATGAGCGACGTCATAGAGTCCGCTTAATTCGTGCTCAATTTGATGCGAGCTCCAATCGTTTTCACGATCTGCTCCACAAAGTCCGTTATGCGCAATAGTTCCCGCCCACATAATATTTGAGCGAGCTTCGTAATTATTATTGTCAGAAATTGCCATCGGAGCATATTTAACCATCGTGCTCAATACGCTTTCGCAAAGCCTATCTGAGAAATCTACGCCTTCGGTATTTGTAAAATATCGTTCAAAAACATGCGCCATAATATCGGCCGAGCCACAAGCAGTTTGATAATTTGGCAAAGTATAAGTCAATTCAGGGTTCATAATTGCAAAAACTGGGCGCAATAAATCTGAACCACAAGAACGTTTTAACATTCCTTCAACTTTTGTGATAACCGTTCCGTGGCTACCTTCTGAACCAGCGGCGGGAATTGTAAGAATAACGCCGATTGGCAAAGCAGCTTTTATCTCTATATTTTTCGAAAAGAAATCCCAAAAATCTCCAGAATAACAAGCACCGATCGCAATGGCTTTCGCAGAGTCAATAACGCTTCCACCGCCAACTGCGAGAATAAAATCAACGTTATTATTTTTGCAAAGTTCAACACCCGAATATACTAAAATATCTCTGGGATTTGGAACAACTCCCCCAAGTTCAACAAATTCAATACTAGAAGCTTTAAGCGACTCGACAACTCGGTTATATAACCCGCTTTTTTTGATTGACTGGCTACCATAGTGCAATAACACTTTTTTTGCGCCAGTTTTTTTGATATTTACGCCGACGTTATCTTCTTGATTTTTTCCGAAAATAAATCTTGTAGGACTGTAGAATTCAAAATTTTGCATTGTTAATATCTCCAAATTTATTTGTTAAATATTTATATTTTTTAAGAAGTTTTTTTGTTTTGTTCTTTTACAGCTTTTTTAATTCCGTAGTCGATTTCGTATTCGACGCTAATCGCGTTGAGTTCATCTACGGTTTTTGCGCTGATAATTTTGTTATAAATCACGACTAGTTTTTCATCAAGTTCTTTTTGTTTTTGTGCTGGATTCTCCTGCAAAACAAGTGCCATTGTGCCCAATTGTTTTTGAACGGCGAAAGTATGAATAACGTTATAAAGCGCGCGTTCTTGCTTTGAGTTGCAAACTTCATAGAAATTTGATACTGGAAGAAAATATTCAGAAATCGAAGCATCGACTTTTTTTTGATAATCTTCCAGCGTTTCGCCAGCTGTTTTGTTTTCATAATTTTCAAGAGATTTAATAAACAAATCACTTGATTCTTTGAGTTTTTCGTCATACTCTTTTGAATTATATTTGTTTAAAATTTTAATTCCATCGGTATAAACAAGACTGCTTATTTCTGGGATTTCTGACTTTGCGCAAGAAGTTATGGCAACTGCAAAAATTAATAGTATTGCAAAAAAAACTTTATTTTTAGTTTTAAACACAAAATGCTCCTGATTTATTTTATTATTTTATTATTTTATTTATACTAATATATCACAAAGTTATATAAAATAAAACAAAAGCTTTTATTTGCTCAAAACAATTAGCGTTCTATTTGGCGAATATATTTTTATTCCTGTTTTTTTATTTTCTGAATTAATATAAGTTTTATAAATTATATTAGTATTTATTCTCGACGTTCCACCAAATTGTTGAATATCGCTAGAAAAAACAACTTTATAATCGCCTTTTTTTATAGTTTCAACAAAAAAATCGCTGTAAGAGTTTACGGGGTGAAAATTAAACACAAAATACTTTTTCTCTTTTTTGAATATCAAAATTTTATTGTTATTATCTATGTTAATTAATTCTAGTTTTTTTGATTGCAAAATTTTATTGTTTCTAATAAAGTTAATAAATATTTTATCAAAATTATAAATATATTCAAATTTCAACTCAGAATTCTTAGCCAAGCTCCACTGACGCCTTGCAAACTTATAGCTTGAATCATTGCCCTCTCTTGGAAAATCTATCCATTCAGGATGCCCGAATTCATTGCCCATAAAGTTTAAATAACCGTCGCCAGCTAAACTTATTGTTACAGCTTTAATTAAATTATCCAGCGCAATTGCACGATCTATAATAATACTTTGGGTGCTTTTTTGCATTTTATCGTACATTTCTTTGTCTGCGAGCTTAAATATTATCGTTTTATCGCCAACTAGCGCTTGATCGTGAGATTCACAATAACCGATTGTTTTTTCGGCTGGTCTTCGAGTGGTTAGCTCATGCCAAAGCTTGTACATATCCCAATATTCGTCTTGAACGTCTAATGTGTTTTTCCAAAAATCCGGCACTCCCATTGATAGTCTATAATCGAAGCCAATGCCTCCGTCTTTAATTTTCAGAGCCATTCCAGGCATTCCACTCATATCTTCCGCAATCGATATTGAAGTTTTGTTACAGGCTTTAATAAGCTCGTTTGCGAGTTGCAAATAATTCAAAGCATCGATATTTGTGTTCATGCTAAAATATTTTTTGTAATTATCAAAGTTACTGCCCAAACCGTGATCTTCGTAGATCATCGAAGTTACTCCGTCAAACCTAAAGCCGTCAAAGTGATATTCTTGCATCCAATATTTAATATTCGAAAGCAAAAAATGCACTACTTCTATTTTGCCATAGTTAAATAGTTTCGAGCCCCAAGCTGGGTGATTTCCACGGTCGCCTGCTAAGAAAAATTGTTCCGTTGTTCCGTCGAATTTATTTATGCCTTCGTTGGTATTTTTGACGCTATGAGAATGCACGATATCCATCAAAACACTTATACCCAGCTTATGAGCCGAGTTTATTAATGATTTTAAATCGTCAGGCGTGCCAAATCTTGAACAAACTGCAAAAAAGCTTGAAACATGATAGCCAAAAGATGCATAATATGGGTGTTCTGCGACTGCCATTAGTTGAATCGTGTTATAGCCGGATTGTTTTATCCAAGGCAAGATATTTTCTTCAAACTCTTTAAAAGTGCCTATTCCTAATTTCTCTTGAGCCATTCCAATATGGCACTCGTAAATTAATAATGCATCTTTTTTGTTCAACACAAATTCGTCATCTGTCCAAATAAAACTTTCTTCTGGTCGCCAAACTTGTCCTGAAAAATCAATTCCATTTTCGTCTTGAACTGCTCTGCGAATATAAAGCGGAATTCTATCGTGCGTTTCTCCGCCCGCTGTTACTTGCACCTTTACTTTGCTCATGTGCAAATCTTCCACTTCTATAAAAACGCTCCAGTAAGAATTATCTTCTGACTTAGTTAATCTATGTTTTGTGTTATCCCAATTGTTGAAATCGCCAACTAAAGCTAATGCATCGGCGTTCGGCGCCCATTCACGATAAATAAAGCCCTGCTCTAGTTTGTGAAAACCAAAGAATAGATGACCGTTTGCAAACGCTTTTATGCTTTTATTTGTTTTTAATATTTCGGTTTTTATATTATTATAGCGTTGCATTCGCAAATCAATATCACTAGCATAATCGTGCAAATACGGGTCAATTTCCATTATTTTGTATTCTGGTTTTGTTAAATCATGCATACTTTTCTCCTGTTTTTATATTTTAATACGCCCCTCTCAGTCAGCCCGTTGGGCTGCCAGCTCTCCCAAAGGGCGAGCTCTTTGGTACGGTTTGCTTTGGCAAGATTGGCTGAGTGGGTAATACTTTAATTTCGTTTTTATAATATAAATTAATATTAACATGCAATAAGCGTACACGCAATAATTTATATATTAAATATTTAAACGCTTCTACTTTTTCATCTATATAAAACAAAAAGCGCCTTGAATTTCTTGTTCAAAACGTTTTTGTGGATTTTTATTTATTAAATTTTGGGCGGTGCTTGCTAAAAAAAGCTTTTGTTTTCTAAGCTGTAAGCGGTTTTTTTAAAATTAAAAGACTTAATTTCTACACCATTGACCTGTTATATAGTTCGTAAAAGTACTGTTGTTTTTTAATCAATTCATTGAATCTGCCTTGTTCAACAATATTCCCTGATTGAAACACAACTATAGTATCAAACGACTTAATGGAATCAAGCCGGTGAGCGATTGCAATGACAGTTTTCCCCGCGAGTAATGTCATAACGTTTTTCATCACGGCTTCTTCTGTCAAATTGTCTATTGCTGAGGTTGCTTCATCAAATATTACTAAATTAGCACTTGAAAACCACAAGCGAGCAAGCGCAAGTTTTTGTCGTTCTCCGCCTGATAGGCTTATGCCTCTTTCACCAAGCGGAGTATCAAGACCCTTTTTAAGTTTTGAAAACAAACCACTTAACCCGGCTTTTTTAATAGCTTCCATCAGCTCGCCTTCACTAGCTTCATAATCAAACACAAGATTTTCACGCAAAGTTCCATCAAAAACGGGTGATTCTTGCGGAAGATAAGCAATATTTTCATAATAACTGTTAAGGCTTATTTCACTTAAATTGAAACAATCTATCATGATATGCCCCGAATTAGGGCGTAATAAGCCAACTAATAGCTTTGCTACCGTTGACTTTCCTGAACCACTTTCACCAACAAAAGCAATGGTCTTTCCATATTCGATACTTAAATCCAAGCAATTCAATATTTCACGTTCTTCGTACTTGAAATTTATACCTGCAAAAGATATGCCACCTCTTATTTTGGGAATCGACTCACCTCGGGTTAAGTATAAATCTTCTTTTGCATCTAAAAAATCCGTGTATCTTGCATAAGCAAGCAAATCCAACTTGTATTTAATATAACACACATTAATTATTGCAATGGGTTGATACGTATTCTCTATGAGAGTGATTAAAGCAACGATCTCACCAATTGTCAAAGATTTTGTTGTCCAACCATACGCGATAATGCCGATTTTAAAAAGACCAACGATAATAGCAAAGATGGTAAAAAACGCTTCATGAATTAACTTCATCTTCACTTTTGAAGTTACAATTTCGCTCGAAGCTGTTTCCGCTTTTTGTAACTCTGCCCCAAAGCGACGGTGCACTCGGAATACGACCATTTCCATAAATCCACGTATTAGAGTATGGTTGAATTTTTCCTCATTTACTAGAATATTTGTTTTTATCTTGTATAACGCCTTTAACAAAAGGTTAGTAACAATAAAAACGATAACATAGCCAATCAATATCGCTACCACTACTGTCCTATTGATAATAAAAATAAAAGCAATACTGAATAACATCAGAGGGACTAATTCGCTTACAATGTGTAAGTAAAAATCGAATAAAATACTGCGCCCTGCCGACGATCCGTTTTCAATGCATTGTATTAACGCACCTGTCCCTATTTTGACATAAGAAAGATAGTCAATGACTGAAATCTTTCTTAGAGCTTTGGTTTTTAGGCTCAACTCAATGCCGTGCTCCAGCGTGCTTTCTGGAAAATTTTTCAGATAAGACAAAATATACAGCGATATTATAGACAAACCGTAAATTAGAATGTTGGTGGTTGAAAGAGTGTCATTCGTAAAATTATCAATCACTTTTTGCAAATAATGCGAACTGAAGCTTTGTAAAAATGTCCCTGCCAACCCTATCGAAATATATAAAAGTATATGTGTCTTGTATTTCCACGCAGTGTTTTTTAAATGTTTCATAACCGCTCTCCTTGTTTTTTATTTTGATTAAACAAAAAGTACGGTCAAGCCTGTCCACAGTTTAACTATTTATACTCAGTACAGTCTGTGGCAGATTTCTCAACCATACTGAGCAGTTACCTCGAAGCATCCTTATAATAAGCTCACCATCTTTCTAAACTTAATAAAAATTCGCCAACGTGGCAAACATTTATTTTCTATATTCTAATATTATACAATAATGTATACCAAAATCCAAACAATTAATTAAAAAAGCAAGCGCTATATTTTTATAATAAAGCTTGCTTTTATTTGTGTTTATTTATTATTAAATTATTTTATCAAGCTTTTCCCTGTCATTTCTTTGGGAATTTCGAGATTCATAATTTAATAAGCTTTTGAAACATATGAGTTATGTACCCATCCATTGCTACGCCCTGCAATATTTTTAAAATTAATGTAATACCAACCACCACTAATTTTTGAGATTGTTCCACCATCCGCCTCGTCGCAATATCCCAATACATCGCAGGTTGAACTTGCTCCAGAACGAATATAAACGCTATTTCCTGTTATTCTTATACTTTCTCCAGTACAAGGTTCGGCGTCGTAATCTATGATTTCAGCAGAGTTTTCAAAAATTTCAGTTTTATGTGTCTTCATTGCCTTAGAGGTTATAAAAATTGCTAAATATATTACAATAATTGTTCCTATTGAAAGACAAGCGATTTTAATTATTTGTTTATCCATAAAAAACATGCTCTTTTCAATAATTTTAATACTCACTTATTATCTTATAGTATATCATATTGATTATCAAGCTTTATTTTTCGTATATTGTTTTTATTTGTTGATTAATGTATTTTTTAACTGTTGGCATTTTTACTAATTTAAAACAGATGCAATTAAAAAAGCAAGCCATATTTTATAATAAAGCTTGCTTTTATTTGTATTTATTTAGATTAGTTTAAATTATATTATCAAGCTTTTCCCTGTCATTTCTTTTGGAATTTCGAGATTCATAATTTGCAAAAGCGTTGGAGCGATGTCTGCGAGGCAACCGCCACTTTTTAGTTTCGCCGATTTATTGTTATCGTCGACCATAATTAAGGGCACTGGGTTGGTAGTATGAGCGGTGAAAGCGACTTGATTCTCTTCATCGAACATCAAATCGGAGTTACCATGATCGGCGGTTATCAGCGTTACTCCGCCGAGTTCACGAATACGCTCAACGAGTTTATGGGTGCACTCATCGACGGTGTGAACGGCTTTCATCGCAGCCGATAATACTCCCGTGTGTCCTACCATGTCTGAGTTTGCAAAATTCAAGATAATTAAATCATACTCGCCGGAATTAATTCTTACAAGTGCTTCTTCTGTAACTTCGTATGCGCTCATTTCAGGTTTTAGGTCATAAGTAGCAACTTTTGGCGAATTAATCAAAGCACGGTCTTCAAGATTATTTGCTTTTTCCACTCCGCCGTTGAAGAAAAAAGTAACGTGAGCATATTTTTCAGTTTCAGCGATGCGCAATTGTTTTAAACCAAGGCTAGAAATATACTCGCCCAAAGTGTTTTCGAGTGTGCTCGGAGCATAAGCAACCGATAGATTTTTAAAGCTTTGAAAATCTTTATTGTATTGTGTCATGCAAACATAGAGAACATCAAAGAATTCTTTTCTTACAAACCCGTCAAAATCAGGATCAACTATTGTTTTTGTAATTTCTCTTGCACGATCTGGTCGGAAGTTAAAGAAAATAACGCTGTCTTTCTTAGAAATTTGCGCAATTGGCTTGTTATTTTTAATAATTACAGTTGGCAAAACAAACTCATCAACAATTTTGTTATCGTAAGAGTTTTGGATTGCTTGTTTTGCGCTGCTTGAAGTTTCTCCGATTCCGAGAACTAAAGCATTATACGCTTTTTCTACACGATCCCAACGATTATCACGATCCATTGCATAATAACGCCCAGATATTGAAGCAATTTCACCGAAATTCAGCTCTTTTATTTTATTTTCAAGTTCAACAATAAATTTAATTCCCGAAGACGGCGGAACGTCTCGTCCATCTAAAAATGCATGAATATATACGTTATCTAGCCCTGAATCTTTTGCCAATTTAATCAACGCAAAAAGATGCTCGATATGGCTATGAACTCCGCCGTCTGATAATAAGCCCATTAGGTGAAGTTTTGTATTGTTTTTTTTGCAATTATTAATTGCTTGAACAAAAGCTTTGTTTTGGAAAAAATCGCCGTCATTAATTGATTTTGTAATTCTAGTAAGCTCTTGATAGACCACTCGACCAGCACCAATATTAAGATGCCCAACTTCACTGTTTCCCATTTGACCTTCGGGCAAACCAACGGCGAGCCCGCTAGCGTTAAGAAGTGTGTTTGGGAATTCCGCTTTATATTGTGTGATATATTTTGAACCGTCTTGCTTTATTGCGTTGTTTTTGGCTTCTTCGCGCTCAGCGTAACCGTCCATGATTATTAGAGCCGTTATTTTTTTTGGCATAAATTAATTTCTCCTGATTTATATTTAGATTTAAGAGCCCCAAAATAAATTAGTGCTCTTAATATTTTTTATATTTTTATTATTAATATTTTATTTAGAATTAAAAATTAACCACTTTGCTGAAATCATCTGCTTTAAGAGCTGCGCCGCCGATTAGTCCGCCGTCGATTTCTGTCATGCTCATAAGTTCAGCAACGTTTTTAGGGTTCATTGAACCGCCGTATTGAATACGAATAACGTCCGCAATTTCGCTAGTATAGCAAGAAGCGATTGCTTTGCGAATTACGCCGACTGTTTCGTTTGCTTCTTCTTTTGTGGCCGTTTTGCCTGTTCCGATTGCCCAAATCGGTTCGTAAGCGACGACGATTTTGGCTGCGTCTTCGGCTGAAATCCCAGCCAAGCCATTAACAACTTGACCTGAAACAAATGTATTAGTAACGCCAGATTCACGTTGTTCTAGCGTTTCTCCGCAGCACATAATTGGAGTTAAGCCAGCTGCTAGGGCCGCTTTAACTTTTTTGTTTACTGTCAAATCGGTTTCAGCAAAATATTCACGTCTTTCGCTATGTCCGATAATAACGTATTCAACGCCAGCGTCTTTAAGCATTGAGGAAGAAATTTCGCCAGTGAATGCACCTTTTTCTTCGAAATGCATATTTTGTGCGCCGAGTTTAATATTAGTGTTTTTGATCGCCGCGCCGACTGCTCCAAGAGAAGTGAAAGTTGGGCAAACGACTACGTCGCACTTTGCGTCTTTAAGCAATGGAATAAGTTGATTAACAAGTTCTACGCCTTGCGCAGGGGTTAGGTTCATTTTCCAGTTTCCAGCAATAATTGGTTTACGCATGTATGATACCTCTTAATTTTTATTAATATTTATTTTTTATTTAACATAGACTATCGTGCAATTTTGGTGAAAATGCAAAATACTTGCTGGAAGATTAGGGTTTACGTTGCCAGCTAGCATTTTTTCAACGATACTTGTTTTGCCTTCGCCAGCGATTAACAGAATATTTTTCGCTTTGCATATAGTTCCAACGCCCATCGAAAGCGCTTCCGTTGGAACTTTTTCGTCTGCGCCGAACATTCTTGAATTATCGTTAATTGTGCTTTGTGTAAGCTTTTCAACGTGGGTTGGAATAACAAATTCGGTGTTTGGTTCGTTGAAACCAACGTGACCATTGCTACCAATTCCAAGAAGTTGCAAATCTATTCCGCCCGCTTTTGCGATTTTTACGTCGTATTGTGCGCACTCTTTATCGTGGTCGGCAGTGTCACCTTTTGGAAGATTTATATTAGCGTTTGGCATATTAATATGATCAAACAAATGCTTACGCATAAAATAATCATAGCTTTGTTTATGGGACGCTGAAAGCCCACAATATTCATCAAGATTAAAGCTCGAAGCTTGAGAAAAATCTAGCCAGCCAGCACGATATTTTTCCTGCAAAAGTTGATACAGCCCAATAGGTGTTGAACCAGTCGCAAGCCCAAGAACCGTAGTTGGTTTTTTTAGGATTTGCGCTGCAATAATTTCAGCCCCGACGATGCTCATTTCTGCGTTATTTTTGACGGTAATAACATTCATAATTATATTTATCTCTTTTCTAAATTTATTTAAATTTTTATAATTTTATTTAATTTATTAGTTATTATTAAGCGCGGCCACGCCTGGCAATTCGATGCCTTCCAAGAATTCAAGTGAAGCGCCGCCGCCTGTTGAAATATGGCTCACTTTATCGGCAAATCCAAGTTTTTTAACAGCCGATGCGCTATCTCCGCCGCCAATTATCGTCGTACCTGAGCAATCTGCGCAAGCTTGAGCAATGGCCTTTGTTCCGCTGGCAAACGCAAGCATTTCAAAAACGCCCATTGGACCGTTCCAAATAACGGTTTGCGCGTTAATAACTTCTTTTGCGAAAATCGCACAAGTTTTTGGTCCAATATCAAGTGCCATCCAGTTTTTAGGAATTTTGTCTGCGTCCACGATTTGTGTGTTTGCGTTTGCGTCAAAAGCATCTGCGACAATAAAATCAACTGGAATAAGCATTTGAATATTTTTTTCTTTTGCTTGGGCAACTAGTTGGTTTGCGAGGTCTAACGATGCTTCATCAACAAGCGAATTTCCAACTTCAAACCCAGCCGCTTTAATAAATGTGTTTGCCATTCCGCCGCCGATAAGCAAGCAATCGCATTTTGAAAGCAAGTTTTTGATTACTCCGATTTTATCTGAAACTTTTGCACCGCCGAGAATGGCGACAAAAGGTCTTTTAGGATCTTCGAGCGCTCCGCCCATAACTTCGAGTTCTTTTGCGAGAAGCATTCCAGCAACCGCAGGAATATAGGCACTTACGCCGGTCGTTGAAGCATGAGCTCGATGGGCTGTTCCAAAAGCGTCAAGAACAAAAATTTCTGCCAAATCGGCAAGTTGTTTTGCAAAAGATGGATCGTTCTTTGTTTCTTCTTTGTGAAATCTAACGTTTTCAAGAAGCACGATTTCGCCTTCTTTAAGTTTTGCAACTTCTTCTTGCGCACTGATTCCGACTACGTCGCTTGCAAAATTGATTTTTGTTCTTGGCAAAAGTTCTTGAAGTTTTTTTGCCACGGGAAGAAGTGAAAATTCAGGGTTAATTTCGCCTTTTGGTCGCCCAAGGTGCGATACAAGAATAACTTTTGCGTTATTATCTAGTAAATATTGAATTGTTGGCAACGCTGCCACAATACGTTTGTCATCGGTAACGACTTTATTTGCGTCTAGAGGAACGTTGAAATCCACTCGGCAAAGCACTTTTTTTCCAGAAACATCGATGTCTTTTACTGATTTTTTGTTCATAGTTTATTCTCCTGATTTTATTTAAAATAGATTGATTTTTGATATATTTTTAACTTTATTTTACCATAATCTAGTGATTTGTCAAAGAGTATCTATAATATCTTACAAAATATTATTTCAGAGTAATAATTTTTAGCATTAAAAAACAGAGCACATAAATTATGCCCTGAATTTTTATATTTATAATTAATTTTAATTGTTTTTAGTAATTTCCAAAACCATAGTATTTTTTTCAAAACTAAAAAAATCTTGAGCATCTTCGGCTTTGCTAATTTTTACGGAATAATTTTCGCTTTTATAATAATCAATCGTTTTTTGGAGATTGGTTTTTGAAAGCTCGATTGTTTTACTTGTTTTACTATTATTCTTGAGCTTAACAAAATAAACTTCTTGTTGATTTTCTATATTAGTGTTTTCTTTTGTTTTTGGCTTAATAATTTCTGTTATTACGGCTGTGCTTTGTGGAGTTATAATATTTTGAGTATTATTTATGTTAATTTTATTTTTGTTTAATTTAGAATTATTGCTTAAATTTATTGCGAACACTAAAAACAAACTCGCCGCAATAGGGGCACTGATTATTAGTATTTTTTTGAGCATTTTTAATTTAGGCTTGTTTTTAATAATATTAATATTATTTTTCCAAGTATTTTCAAAATCTTGTGGCAAATCTTGCTCAAGATTATTAATAAGTTTTTTAATTTTGTTGATTTCCAAAAAGCTTTTTTGGCAAATTTCGCAATTATTTAAGTGCTCTGCGAGTTCTTTGGTTTCTTTTGGTTCTAAGTTATTATCTAAATACGAATTAATTTGCGTATAATATTTGTTATGCTCTTCTAAATTTATATTATTATTAAAATCTTGCATGTAATTTACCTAACTAAAATTAATATTTAATTCTCTACACTTATTTAGACGCAGATTTTATTTATTTGTTTCAAATTTTTTTGTTTAAAAGCTCTAATTTTAATCCAATATTAATTCTATTGAATAGCTATTAACTTTATAGTATACTTAAATTTACAGCTTTATTGCTTTTATTAGACAAATATCAAGGAGAATTATGAAAACACACTCAAAAAACCCTTCACGCATTGCGAGTTTGCATTTTCGCAAACTCAGAAAGACCGCTGGGTTTCACGATAAAGATTTTTACTCATCGCTTTTCAAGCTAAGTATTCCAATTATTCTTCAGCAAGCACTCGCCGCCATGATTTTTTTAATTGATAATATCATGGTCGGAAAACTCGGCGAAAGCTCAATCGCGGGCGTTGGACTTTCAAATCAGCTTTCTTTTTTATGCCAAGCGTTTACGTTTGGAGTCGCCAGCGCGGCGAGCATTTTCGTCGGTCAATATTGGGGCAAGCGAGACATCAAAAATATTCACAAAACTCAAGGCATGGCAAATACTTGCGTCATGCTTATTTCGCTTGTGTTCTTTTTAATTGCGCAATTTGGAACAAAATTTGTTTTCGCCGCCTTTAGCGCAACTCCAGAAGTCGCCGCTTTGGGCACTAGCTATTTGCGCATTTCGAGCTACAGTTATTTTTTCGCCGCTCTAACTCTTGTTAGCGCCGTTACGCTTAGAAGTTGCAAAAGCACAAAAAATCAACTCGTCGCAACTTTCGCCGCTGTTATTATCAACGCTGTTTTTAACTATATCTTGATTTTTGGCAAACTTGGATTCCCTGCTATGGGTGTTAGTGGCGCAGCCATCGCAACGCTTATTGCTACTATTTCTAACTTTCTTGTGCTTCAAATTATGAATTATTCACACAAAAACGTTGCCGCTTCGACATATAAACAGCAAAAATTTGAGCCTTCAAAATTAAAAGCATTTTTTCTTTTGGGGTTGCCCGTTTTCGTTAACGAAGTTTTTTGGTCGCTGGGCACTGTTATGTACACTGTTTTATATGGCAAACTTGGTATGCAAACCGTTGCTGCTATGCAAGTTTTTAATATTATCGACAGGCTGATTTTCGTAATATTTATCGGTTTAGGTACAGCTGGGGCGGTGCTCGTTGGCAATAAGATCGGCGAAGGCAAAAAAGACATTGCGCAAGCTTATGCAAAACGCATGATTCTCGTTGGACCAATCGTTGGTGTCATCGTTGGAGTCGGCGTTGCGTTGCTTAGTAATTGGTTTTTACAATTCTTTAATATTGCTCCCGACACTAAGCTTCTTACGAGAAGCGTGCTAAAATCGTTTTCGTTTATGTGTTGGGCTTACGTGCTTAACTTTAGCGTTATTATGGGCGTTTTGCGACCAGGCGGAGACACAAAGCATTGCTCTTTGCTCGAAATTATTCCGCTTTGGGCGGTTTCTATACCGATGGCATTTTTCGCCGGTTTAGTGTTAAAAGCACCTATTTGGCTGGTTTATCTGTTTATTTTGCCAGGCGAAATAGTCAAAGCTATTTTTGGAATTAAAAGAGTATTGTCTAAAAAATGGATCAACGATGTTACTGTTGAATAAAACAAATAACTCTTAATAAATAGACAGGAATTTATTTATGACTAACTTTGATTTTGAAATCGTTGGAAAAATTGGCTCAATGGCGCTAATAAACAAACGCGACAATAATATTGACTATAACGTTTTTTCTCGCATTGGAGCGCATTTACGTCCTGGCACAATTTGGGTAAGTTCAGGCGCAACGGAAATCGGTCGCCTTGATTATATGCACCGAAACAATAGCCACGAACTAACCGGCGATATTGACGACGTTAAAACCGATTACGCTGCTCAAGGGCAGGCGATTTTAATGGAAAACTATCGCAAGTTTATTTCGAACAATTTTTCTGTTCGCCAGCTTCTTGTTGAGCATTTGCATTTTAACGATCCTACAAAACGTGAGCACATCAAAAACTTTTTAATGCGCTGCCCAAATCAGAATGCGATTCCAATTATTAACTATAACGATCCAGTTTCTTTTGAAGAAAATCGCCTTGTTGAGTTGCGCAATTTAAAGCAAAAAACAAGTTTTGATAATAATATAAATAACAATATAGTAGAATGCATCGATAACGACGAAACTGCCGCCGTTATTTCGCTTCTTGTAAAGTCAAAATATCTTGTTATTTTGACTTCTGCGCTGGGAATTTATGCCGACCCTAAAGATCCTAAAACGCTAATTAGCCAAATCGGAGGAAAAAACACCCTTGAAACTATCGATAATATTAGATTTTGTCAAGAATCTTGTATTGGCACAAGCCGAGTTGGCTCAAACGGCGCAAAAGCAAAACTCGAATTTTGCATCGAACCCGTTAAGCAGGGCACTACGGTAATAATCGCGTCTGCAAAATATAACTTGACTGATATTATCAACGGAAATTGCCCAAGGACTGTTATCGGTGTTCGAGATTAAATTAAAAACAAAAAGAGCCTATGGACAAAGAATTTGAACTCTTGTTTTTAGGCTCTTTTGATTTTATATTTAATTATTCTGACGGAACTTTGTCAGGCATCTTGTCAATTAGCTGATCATAATATTTTAAAAAATCATCTGAATATTCCTGCCTTTTCTCTGAAAACGATGTGACATTTCCTTTTGGGTCTATTGCCAAGTTTGTCAGTTGCTTATATGATTCATACATTAAATTAACAATATCACATTGTTTTTCTAATCCAATCGGCGGATTTTGCAATTTTTCTAACATAAGTTTTACTGCTTTTTGATTTATTTCAATGTTTGATACTTTTTCCAAAGTTGCTTCATCAGCATAAAGACTCATTATAGCAGTGTTAAAGTCCTCAACAAAACCGTATCCATTTTCATTTTTTGTATATTTATCAGTTTCTAAATCTGCTTCTTGATATATTGAGTTGCTCCACACTTTATATGTTAAGATACAGAGAGACTCTGCTTCGTCACCGCCTGAATACGCTAATTTTCTGATTGAATATAGGTCGTCAATATACGTATTATATACTAATTCATATTCTTCACGAGCTTTATTTTTATTTACTTGATTCACAATATAAAAACAAGCTACGATTGCTATTATTGCTACGATTGCAATAATAGCAAATTTCTTTGTGTTTTTCTTAACTTTGAATCCAGTAATTGTTACTTGTTGAGGCGAAACGCTTGCGTTATTCATCTCTTCCTCTACCATTGGATACCCACAATGTGGGCACGCCTTAACTTTATCGCTTATTTCTTTATTACACTCGTGACATTGAATTAGTGCCATTTTTTCTTCTCCTTTAAAATATAAATTTCAGTATATAATTCTAACAATACTAAAATTATATGTTAAGAAAAGACAAAAAGCAATATAATAAGACAATAAGAGCAATTTATTTTAGTTTATTTTAATTTTGCTTGGTTTTAAGTGTAATAATATGGATTTGTGGTTTTGCAAAAAACCTAAGCGGAAGCCACTCGCCCATTCCGTTTGAATACAGCACCAAATTTTTTCCGTGATAGACCCACTGGCTGGAATAGCTCGGAAATTTTCGTTGCGCAAGTGGGCTATATAGCCCAAAAAACGTAACTTGACCGCCGTGTGTGTGCCCCGAAAAAGACACATCTACTAATTTATCATAGTTTAAAGTTTTAATTAGCTCGGCTGTTTTTGGGTTATGAAAAAGCATAATAGAGAAATCTTCTTCTTTAATATTTTTCAAAGCGGCTGGAATATTCATATAGTCAGAAAAATAATCATCTGCGCCAATAATATTAATACTTTGATTATTTTTGTAGATTTTTGTGTTTTTATTATTTAGCTCTATAACATTGTTTTTTGTCATGATTTCAAAAACTTCCTGTCCACATCGAACATCGTGGTTTCCACGAATGGCAAACGAGCCATATTCTGTATTAATTTTGCCCAGAAGCTCAAAAACTTTTTTTTGATAATCTATTGAATCCGAATAATCTCCACCCATTAATATTGCATCACAATTATAAGTTTCAAGAATTTCAATTCTTTTTTTTAATAGATCTAGGTCTTTTTGCGAATCAACATGCAAATCCGTAATAAACCCAATTTTAAAGCCATCAAATTCTTTTGGTAGAGTTTTAAATTCTTGCGTTTCGAGTTTAACTTGAAGAAACTTTGGCTCAAAAATCGAAGCGATCATTATTCCAAGAATAAATATTACTATAAAAAGCATAATGCACCTCTTAGTTTTAAATTTAGATTTAATTTTAATTTTATTATTTAAAGCTATTTCAAAATCCCCCTTAATACTATTAAATCTTTTTGTTTGTTTTTTTATTATATCATGATTATTTTTATTTAGTTTATTAAATTTTGAGTGTATAATAAATTATATTAAATTAAATAAAATAGTGAGGCGAATACTTGAAATTAAAGTTATATATTGTAAAATCTAATTCAATAAATCCGTACTATAATTTGGCGGCGGAAACTGCGCTGGTTAATCTCGTCAACAACGACCCAAATATCGGTTTTTTATTTTTATGGCAAAATAAAAACACAGTAGTAATTGGAAAAAATCAAAACCCTTGGAAAGAATGCAACGTTGAACTTCTTGAGAAAAACGGCGGAATTCTTGCCCGAAGAAGCACTGGTGGTGGGGCTGTTTATCATGATTTGGGCAACTTAAACTACTCTTTTGTTTTTCCAAAAGCTGTCTATAATTTGCACAGACAGCTAAAAGTTATTTTGAACGCTTGCGCTGAATTTGGAATTAACGCTGAATTTTCTGGGCGCAACGATATTCTTGCAAGCGGTGCAAAATTCTCGGGCAATGCGTTTTTATTTCGTGCAAATGCATCGCTTCAGCACGGAACTTTGCTTGTTGACGTTGATTTTCAAAAGTTATCGCACTATCTTACCCCTTCAGCAAAGAAAATCAGCGCAAAAGGCATTGATTCGGTGAAATCTCGGGTTTGCAATCTCGTTAATCTTTCAACAAAAGAGTTAGATATTAATTTACTTATTAGTGCATTAGAAGCAAAATTTATTTTAGAGTATTCTGCAGAAAATACAGAAGTTATTTCTGGCAAAATTTTACAAGATTTTTTGCCAGAAGATTTTAATAATTTGGTAGAATATCAAACATCTTGGGATTGGAACATTGGCAAAACGCCTGCGTTTGATATTTGCTTCGAAGAGAGATTTAGCTGGGGGGAAATTACGCTTTGTCTCCAAACAAAAAATTCTATAATTACTAATATCAAAGTTTATACCGATTCGTTATTGCCAAATTTAAGCGAACTATTAGAAGAAACTTTGCAGAATCAATTATACTCAAAAAAAACCGCTAAACATCTTATTTCTTCTGTTAATTTTGGCAAATATTGCACAAATAATGCGCAAGAGCAATTTAATATTGTGTTGACCGAAATTTCAAGTTGGCTCGAAAGTCAGTTTAATTAAATTTTTTAAGTTTATTAGAGCCAATAAAACTATTATTATAAATACCAAAACTTTCACTTGCCAATCCACTATATTATAAGTTATAATACAAACGTCTAAACCTTAAAACACTGAATTTATAACAATAACTTTTTCACTTTATGTTATTCTATTTGTTTTTTAAACTTTTAATTTTTACTTTATTTTTTTGGAATCTTATTTCAATTATGGCAAAAATAAGCTAAAAGTCAAAATTGTTTTGTAATATTTAGTTTTTGACTATCATTTTATAGTGATTGTTTGATATAATAAAAATCGTGATTAAAGTTTTTGTAAAATTGCAACTCAAGAATCAAACTGGAGGAATAAAAATGAAAAAAACCCTTAATCTGTCCGCTATAATTATGTCTTTTGTAATAGTTATAGGGATGATGTTTGCAGCTTTTGCCGCAACGGTTGGCACTGTTAAGCTCACAAGCGGGTCTATGTCCATTCGAAAAACTGCTTCAACCACCGCCGCAAGTCTAGGTACAGTTAAAAACGGAACTAAAGTCAGCGTTATCTCTTCTTCTGGTGATTGGTATAAAATCACATACGGAAAAATAACTGGATTTGTTATGAAGAAATACATCACAAATTCAACTACTACCGCTTCAACAAGCACATCAACTTCTTCAACAAAAACAGGTACTATCACAAGCGCAACTAAGCTTTACAAAACAGCTTCAACAAAAGCTACTTCCCTTGTAAGTTTGGCTAAAAACGCAAAAATTACTATCGTTGGCGAAACAACCAGCTATTACAAAGCCACTTCTGGCACAAAAACTGGTTACGTTTTAAAAACAAAAGTTAAAGTTGCTACTACTACCGTAGCCGCTACCCCAAAGCCAACCGCTTCAGTCCCTTCAAACACCGTTAAACCTGGGCAAACCGTTGGTTACGCGTCTTGGGAAATCGCTCCTCCAGCTGATCCTGCCACTAATAAAGCAGAGGTTGTTAACGCAATCAACTGGAATATCACAAATGCAAAAACAACTTTTACAATAAACATTAAAGACCTTAACGCTGGTGAAATGATCCCTGGATCAACAAGCGCATTTGAATATGCTCATGTTTTGGGTGGCTTTTCATCAATCACTCCTGGAACAAAAACAGCCGCTGGAATAACTCCTATTACTTTCAAAGTTGATTACGAACCAGCCGGATATGTAATAAGCTTCTTCAAAAATGGTACTGCGATACCAACTTCCAACACAGAAGCAGTTGACCTCAAAAAGCGTGTCGACGCAGTTATGACTAAATTAAAAATTTCAACTCTTTCAGATTATGATAAAGTCGTTGCAATTCATGACTATATCGTTTCAACCTACAAATACGATAAATCCAAGGCGCTAACTTCTCGCACTGCTTACGGCGTTATGACTACGCTCGGCGCAAACTGCCAAGGTTATACTTCTGTTTCAAACGTTCTTTATTCAGCCGCTGGCCTTGAAAACCGTATCGTTTGGGCAACTTCACTCGTTCCTGTTGATGGCGGTTCAGGAACTCACGGGTTCAACAAAGTTAAAGTCAACGGCGCTTGGTATAATGTTGATGCAACTGCCGATGATCCATATCCAGACGTAGCTGGCAGAATCAAACGTGATTATTTGCTCGTTACAGACAAAATTTCAGCTCAACGTTATTCTTGGGAAACTTCGCGTTACCCAGCCGCTACTAGCACAAAAGACAACTGGCACTATAAAAATGGTATGGTTGCTGACACTCAAGCAAAACTTGAAACTCTCGTTAAAGCAGCCGTTGCAAAAAAACAAACTCAAATTTCAGTTTGGATTCCTCAATATTCGGCTGGTAAATTCACAACTGGCTTTGCAACAAAAATTTCAGGCGTAAAATCTGCAACCGTAAAAACAACTCCAGCAGCAGCGTCATTCAAAACTTGGGGAACTGCGATGTTCTTCGAAGTTAAATATTAATATTTAGTCTAACTAAATATTAAAAAGCCAGCTATTAGTCTAGCTGGCTTTTATTTTATATAATTTTTACCATTGATTTAATAGTAAAAAAAGTATATATTTAGGCGTGTACTATATAAAAATATAAACAAAATAACTAAACAAAAATTTCGAGGTGTTTTATTTAATGAACTCAAAAGTCAAGTCAATTGCTTTTATAATATTAATCGGCTCTGCAATAATTTTAAGTTCTTGCAAAAAGCAAACCACCGAACCAATACCAGCTTCTTCCAGCGCAGTTCAAGCGTCGCCAGAAGCATTAGCCGAAGTGCCAAACGCTGACCACAATTTTTTGTCTGCCGACGATGCGATTCGTGTTTATTTGGATTCTTTAGTTTCTAAAGATTATACAAAAGCACAAAGTATTGTTTGGGATTTTTCTGAAAAATCAGCCGGTTATACTTCTGGCACTTATGTTCAAGAATTCGCAAAACTCTATAATATAAAGAGCTATGAATTTGCTCAAGTTGAGGAGCTCTTTTTGGAAAGCGCTTCTTTAAACGCATACAAAGTTAGTTTTTTAGCCAATTCTGATGACGGCGAATACAACGCTGATCTTGAATTTACTGTTATTAATAACGGTTTGGGCTATTTTGTTTGCGCTGACAATATTATTGCAAGTTACACCGCGCAAGCTCCAGCAGAAAATAATAATATTAATATTTCTGCTTATTTAAATTCTGTTAATATTACTCGCACAGGCATGGTTCTAACTATTAGTATACAAAACAATACCACAAAACCGCTCGAGTTTAGCCAAAAAGATTTAGATTCTTTTATTACGCTAATTACTGATTATGAAATGTCTGACGAGGATTTTGCTGCGCGCATTGTTAACGATGGTAGCACAATTCCTGGCAGCCCATACGAAAATTTTATTCCAGCGCAAGTTATTGCCCCAAATGAAACAAAGCTTGTTAAATCGCAATTTTTGCTTGCCAAAGGCAATGTTTTGGGTGTAATTCTCGACGGAGTCGTTGGCGCGCCTGATGAAAGTATTAACGTTGAATTGACTGATCTTATTGAAGCAAGTAACGGCTTAAAAATAAATTAGAAATTTATTATATTATTTCTAGCGCATAATTTATGCCTAGCAAGATTATATATTTTTTTGAAACTGGAATTCCTGTTAATTTTTCGAGCGCTTGTGAATATAAATCAACTTGATTTTTATGTAACTCGCGCTCTTTTTCCAGCGTTTCTTCGTTAATATCTAAAACAAAATCAGTTTTATAATCCAATAAAATCCAGCTATCCTCTTGAATAAAGCAAGCATCAATAACCCCTTGAATTGCAATGTTTTGATTATTAATATCTAAGTTTTCGAAAACATCTTGCGCACTTTTTAGTAGCGTGAAATTCTTTTCTCTCAATACTTTTGCAGAGCTTTGCATCTCTTGACCAAGCTTTGATTCGAAAAAGTTTAAAATAGATCTTTGATTAATTTTTTTTGCGCAATCTATAGTAATAATTTCTCTTTCAACAAGATTATTGACACAAGTATTAATATCTTCGCGCGTCAAAAAATTAGAATTATCTAAGCTAATTTTTTGTAAAACCCTATGCGTTGCCTGCCCAATTTCACCACCTGTCAACTTTTTGTTTTGGATAAACGTTGGTTTATTTGAACTAAAACTTAATTTTTGAAAACTGTTTAAACTCGAAACCGAAATTTTGCTTTGTAAATTCAAACTTTTTTTTGCCCAGTATTTGGTATTAAGTTGCTCTGGCAAATTTAATGCGGCTTGTTTCCAAAGTTTAAACTTATTTTTCATAATATCTATATTTGAATTCAAATTATTATCTAAACTATTATTATCTAAATTAATATTTGGAAAAACAAAATCCCAGTTTGCGCTTGGGCTTTCAAGCTTATTGTTACTATTATTAATTCCAAAAATATTATTAATTTGGTTTTTTGTTGAATATTGCATTAAACCATTCATAACGAAGTCGAGCAGTGTTTCTTGCGCATCGCCTTCTTGCCATTTTGCGAGGCTTTTTTCGACGCTTGAACAAGTTCCAACCAGCACTAATTTTTCCATCGCTCGAGTCATTCCAACGTAAAGCAAGCGCAATTCTTCTTCGCGAATTTCTCTCTTTTGTTTTTGCGCAATCGCATGTTTAAAAATCGAGGTCGCAGCGACTCTATTTTTGCTATCAAAATATTTGATGCCCAAACCTAGATTTTTATGCAAAATAATTTGCGCATAAGTGTCTCTATAGTTAAATTCTTTGCCCATCATCGCCACTATAACCACGGGAAATTCCAGCCCTTTGCTTTTATGAATCGTCATAATATTTACGCAATCGTCGCCTTCGCTTAATAGGCGCGCTTCGCCGATAGATTCTCCGGCTTTGGATAGCGTTTGAATTTGCGCAAGAAATCCAGAAAGCCCATGAGTGTTATTTTTGCAATATTCGTTTGCACGTTCAAGAAGCATTTCGATGTTAGCAGCTCGTTGATCGCCAAAAGGCAGAGCAGAAATCAGCACTAAATAGTTAGTTTTTTCCAGCAGAAATTCTAACAATCTTTCAACGTCTAAAATTATTGCGTTTCTTTTTGCCTCTAAAATAAAGTTTAAAAAGTTTTTACATTTTTGCCCTAATAAATCTTCTCTACTTGAGTTTAATAATAATGCGTTATAAAAACTATTGTTTTTACTTGAATTATTTTTATTTATATTTTTATTACTATAATTTTTAATTTCTATTATGTCTATATCAGAAAAATCGCCAATTCCTGCCCTAAAAACGCTTAATAACTCGATATCTCTTTCGCTGTTATCAATTATCTTCAGCAAATTTAGCAAGACTTGTACTTCAATTGCTTCAAAGTAACCACCCTTTAGCTCACAATAGCACTTTATGCCTTTACTTGAAAATATTTTAGTAAATATCTCCGCACTTTTGGAAATACTGCGCATTAGTACGGCGATATCGCCAAATTTTGCTGGTCTAAATTGCCCAATTCTCGAATCATAAATTTGTTTGCCAACGGTGCTTAAAATTATATCGGCGACTTGAATGGCTTCAGTTTGAATTTTGTTTTTATTTATAATTTCTTTATTAATCGCATCATCTGGATTTTCAGAATTATCAGGCTTTTCTAAAACACAAACCGTAATTTTAGGTTGTTCAGATTTAGTTGGCAATAGCCTTCCAGCGTATAAATATTCTTCTTCTCCGTAGGCTAGCTCCCCAAACTTTCCCATTGAAATTTTAAAAACATCGTTCACACCGTCGATAATATTTTCGCAACTTCTGAAATTTTTGTTTAACCAAAAAAGATTTGAGCCCGTATTGTTTTTATAATCAAGTTGTTTTTGTAAAAATATTTGCGGGTCTGCTTGGCGAAAACCGTAAATACTTTGCTTGACATCTCCCACGCAAAAAAGATTGTCTTCTCTTGCGCAGCCCGAAACAATCGCTTCTTGGACAGCGTTCGAATCTTGATATTCATCGACAAAAATATACTCGAAAGCGTCTTTGTATTCTTGGGAAATTTCTTTGTTTTTGAGCGCTTTAATAGTCAACGCTTCTAAGTCTGAATAATCCAAAATATTTTTGTTATTCTTGAGCTCGAAGTATTTGTCTCTGAAATCATTAACTATTTTGCAAAAAGTTTTGGCAACGCCGAACATTGAATTTATATCTTGAGTTTGGCGCTCAAAGTCAAAAATATAAGATTCTTGGTATTTTTTTACTATATCTTTTGCAGATGTTCGCAAAGTTTTAATTCTGTTTTTTTTATCTTCCAACGTTTGCATAAATTCGTCTAACTCTTCTGAGTTTATGCTTTTTATTTTTGTTGGAAAGCTTAATCTTACGTGTGTAATTTCTTGAATGTTCTCAAACGCAACTTCTTCGCCCATTTTTAATAAATCATAGGCTTGTTGAACCGCTAAAAACTCATCTTCAAGAACTGTTCTTACTTTATCGAACTCTGATATTTTCGGCAAAATTTTCAGCGCAAGAATTAACTTATAATATGCTTTTTCAAAATCTTGCGTTGCAAAAAAAATCAAATCTTGAACGCAACTTGAATTAATAAGCTCTTGTTCTGTAATGTTATAATTTTCTGCGCATTGATTTAAAAATTCCGCTGGCTGGGTTATCGCCGCCGTTTGTTCGTATATAGCGTGTATCGCTTTTTGCAATTCTGATTCTTTTGCGTCAAACTGATCCAATAATTTCAGAAAATCCGAGCTGTTTTCTAAATATAATTTTTCAAATACTTCAAAAAACGCCTGATTTGTGAGCTCTGAAACTTCGAAACTATCGGCGACTCGAAAAGCAGGGTCGATTTCCACTTCGCTAAAATGACGGCGCAGAAGATTAGTGCAAAAAGAGTGCAACGTAGAAATATTCGCTGTTCCAATTGTATCGATTTGGGTTTTTAACCACTCTTTTTTTTGCGAGCTGTCTTCAAAAAGCATCTCTTCAAGGCGAGCTGCTATGCGCCGTTTCATCTCGGCGGCGGCGGCTTTTGTGTAGGTTGAAACAAACATTTTCTTAATCGGTACTCCAGAAAAAACAAGCGACGCAATTCGCTCAGTTAGCACGGCGGTTTTTCCGCTTCCTGCGCCTGCGCAAACAAGTGCGCTGGTTGATCTGTGCTTGATTACGTTGCTTTGCTCAGTGGTCCACTTTGGCATTTTATTCACTTCCAGTTTATGTATTATTTTAATGCGAATCAGTAGTTAAAAATATTAAAAGAACGCCGCTTCGGCGAGCTGGCAACCGAAGGTTGACTGAGAGGGGCAGACTAAAAATTCAACTGCTGATTCGCATTTATTATTTAATTTTATTGAAAAACTTTTCTTTGTCTATTTTTTCTAGTTCATTGAACTTTCCCCAGCGAGTAGGTTCAAATCTGCAA
Organism: Halesus radiatus; assembly: GCA_022606495.2. Classification (NCBI taxonomy): domain Eukaryota; kingdom Metazoa; phylum Arthropoda; class Insecta; order Trichoptera; family Limnephilidae; genus Halesus; species Halesus radiatus. Next base: position 50,157 of record JAHDVE020002304.1, on the reverse strand, counting down.
ATTGAATTATAGTCGCAAAATCCGCAGGCAGTTATATTCCCTGATTTTGTTGGATATGGAACGCTTTCGCCTGAAAATATTTTTTGAGTTGTTTGTTTTGCTTTTTCAACGGCGAAATCAACGAGTGAATCGAGCTCTGATTTTTCCAAAACATCGCCTTTTAATTCGCCCGCTTTATTATAATTAATTTTAACAATGCTTGATTTATTTATTTGTGAATTTTTTATTGAATTATCCGAACCAAAAGCTAAGTCATCGGATTTAAGCATTATTCCAGATAGCTTAAATTTCTCCAAATTATTTATCTCTTCATTGATTTTAAAAATCGGGTTTTGCGCTCGCATATAATACATTCCGCCAAAATCGCCCAATTCTTTTGTGCAATGCATATAAATAGGAAGTTGCAAATTTACGCCGTGATAAATTTGAGCATAATCTATGCTTTTTGCAGAGGATTTATAGTCTATAATTCTAACATAGCTAATATTGTCATGAACAAAAATATCCACTCGATCGATTTTTCCTTGGAGAGTAATTTGCGAACCGTCATCAAGCTGAATTACTATATTATCGAGTTCTTTTCCCAGCGATGCTTCGCTAAATTTTGGCACAAAGTCGCCACTGCTAATTTGTTCAACCATCGCTTGAACGGTCTTGTGGGCAATTTGGCGCATAAATATCGCCATGTTTTGAAACTTTGGTTCGCTTTTGAGCAACGCGTAGTTATGATCTTGTTCAAGTTTATCGAGAATATCATCGAGCATTTCAGTAGAAACTTCCGGAGTTAAAGTTTTGTAGCTTATTTGATTATTAATAATTTTTTTAGTAAACTGGTTAAACGCTTCGTGATAAAAATTGCCTTGATCCATTTTTTCTTCGTCGAATTCTTTTGTTTTTTTTGGCGCAAGAGCGTATTCAATATAGTGCTTGCAAGGGCAAGAATTATATTTTTCGATGCGTGTAACGCTAGTTATTGCTGATTTATGGTTGTTTTGGAACAATATTTTTGCATATTTCGGATCAAAGCCATTGGGCTGATCAAAAAGAGCGTGGTCTATTTTATTTATAAATTCCGGCTCTTGTTCTTGCAAATAATTATATAATTTTTGAAGCTCTGAATCTTGATTTTTATTAATAATATTATTATTTATATTATCTAGGCTTTCACGCAAAGCTATTGCGATTTTTTCTTGAGCTTGTTCCAACGTAAAAATATTTTCTGATATATCAAAATTTGGCTCAACAGTAATATTGTTAAAGAGTTTTTTTAATTTATAAACCAAACTTGACGGTTCGAGCTTGCTATTGGAACCGCTACTTTTTGCATAAGAAAGATATAGCGATTTTTTTGCCCGCGATAAACATTTATAAACTAACTGTTTTTCAAAAAAAGCATAATCTTCAGATTGCGCAAAAGAAGTGATTCCAATTTTTTGCAATTGCGCTGATTCAGCGTCGTTTATCATTCCTTGCTGCTGGGAATTTCTGGGAACAAGCCCGTCGTTAAAGCCCATAACAATTAGGTGTTCGATGTCTCTCGTGACCGCTTTTTGCATTTTGCAAACAACGACTTGATTAGTGGTGGGCGGAATAATATCGATTTCTTTTGCGCAAAGCCCCTCTTTAAATATCTTTATAAATTCTTCAGAAGTAGTTTTTTCGTTAATAAGCATCGCAACTTGTTCGAGAGTTTCAATTATTGCATCCCAAATTTGGGCATTTTGCAAAGCGATTTCGATTTTGTTTTCTTTTTGTAAAGTCTCGCAAAGCGCTTGAATTTTTTGTTTAAGCTCGGTGATTTCCAAATATTCAAAAATCGCAACTGCGAAGGCTTTAGTGTCCCCTGCTTTTTTCAAGCTTTCACGCAATGAAATTAGCGGCGAGATTAATTTTTCTCTTAATTCTTGCATTTTGTCAAAATATTCTGGGTCTTGTTTTTTATTAAAATTAACAAACTCTTTGAAAAATCTATTGTATTTTATTCCAAATTCTATAGAGTAATTTTCTATGGTTTGAGTTTCATCGAAATCAAGCGGTGAAAAGCCTGTCTTGGCAACTCGAATTACGTCTTTTGAGTTTTGGGAAAGAGCGGCTTCAATTGAAGCGACTACGAATTCAACGGCGTTATATTTTGCGATGCTATTTTCTTCGTCCATAAAAAAACTAATATTTGCTTTTTTGAATTCTCGTCTAATTATAGATGCGTAATTTTCAAGGTCGCCTAACGCAATTGTGATCTGCTCAAAGTTTCCTCCTGCGATTATTATCTTATTTATTTGCACAGCGGCGTTTTTTACTTCTTCGATAATATTAGTTGCTTCAAAAAGTCTAATATTTGATTCTTGTGATTTAATTTTGTTAGACAAGCAAAATAAATTTTTTTCGAGAATATTAATTCCAGCTAGATTATTAATTTTATTATTTTTTAGTTTTATTAAATTTGGCTTAATATTATTTAGCTTTGCATAATCTATAATTTTATTAAAAGCCAAATATTCACTTTGCAAAATCGCAAAATCATCGTCTGTTTTTTCGCCAAAGCAAAAACTTATTGTGGTAGATTTTGCGTTGTTAATTATTGTAAATAACGACGAATACATTAAGGCATTAAACTCAAAAAAATTAAAACCGTCCAAAAAAACATGCGCATGTGCAATCATGGTTGAACTTTTTGCTTTCTCTAAAAATAAATTATGCATATCTTGCTCATCAACAAAGCCATTTTTCGAGTATTCTTCGAGCTTTGCATAAATAATATTAATATCGGACATTTTTTTGTTTAGCAGTTCATCCGATATTTTGTGTTTTTTTTCTTCTAATATTTCTGGAGAAATTTTGTTAAACTTAAGCAGGCTAATTATTTCTGCCATTTTTGCGCCAAAACCATCTTTTGAAGAACTTTGAGCATATATACCTAACTCTTTTTTGTTTTTTTCAATAATTTTGCGCAATACCATAAGTTTTCCAGAATCATCAAGAAAGACTTTGTTTGCGCCGCCTTCGTCCAAAAATATACGCTTGACAAGGCGAGAAAGACTCACAACTTCCGCCCCAAATAAGCCTCCGCCAAGCTTTGCAATTAGTTTTTGCTCTGTTTGGTGGGTTGCCTGATCAGGTACTATTAATAGGCATGATTCCCCGCTATTATTTAGTTGCTCGATAGAGTTAAAAATATTCTGCGTTTTACCAAATCCGCTTCTTGCGCTTATTAATGTTAATGACATTTTTTTCTCCTGAAAAATTTTAAAGAATATAATTATATACTACTTTAATTTAGTGTTTTTTGCAAAATTAGAAATATTTACTTTACTCTTGTTTTTATACACAACTATTATTTTTTGATTGGCTTTTCGGCTTATTTCTGTTATTATAAATTAGATTAGACAAAAAGCTAAAATTATAAAACTACAAAATATTTTGTGCTTAAAACCACAAATTTATAATAATATATTAACTCACTCTACTATAATTAATATAACTCTAAATCTTAATAAAAATAAATTAGGACAAAATAATGCATAATAATATAACAAACATTTCGCCCCAATATAGATTGGGGATTGACATCGGTTCAACCACGATAAAAGTCGCATTGCTTGAAGATAATCAACTTATATACTCCCAGTACACTCGCCATAAGTCTGACATCGCTGGCGAACTTGCTAAATTATTCACATTAGTTGGAAAAGAGTTCCCAAACATTGACGCACAAATCGCAATCAGCGGTTCGGGCGGTTTATCAGTTGCGACGATTCTTGAAATCCCTTTTGTGCAAGAAGTGCTTGCAGGAACAAAGGCAGTTCAAGAATATCTTAGTGAAACTGACGTTGTTATTGAACTTGGCGGTGAAGATGCAAAAATTACATATATGCGCCCATCACTAGAACAAAGAATGAACGGAACTTGCGCCGGTGGAACAGGTGCGTTTTTGGATCAAATGGCATCGTTGCTTAAAACCGACGCCGCTGGGCTAAACACTCTTGCGCAAAATCACCAAAAGCTCTATCCCATTGCATCACGATGCGGAGTTTTTGCCAAAAGCGATTTGCAACCCCTATTTAACGAAGGGGCTGCGAGCGAAGATTTAGCCGCCTCTGTTCTGCAATCGGTTGTTAACCAAACAATCGCAGGGCTTGCGCAAGGTCGCCGAATTCGTGGAAATATAGTTTTCTTGGGTGGTCCGCTTAATTTTATGCCCCAGCTTAGAAAGCAATTTGAAGAATCTCTTGCAGGAGAAAGCCAAACGTTTACATGCCCAGAAAACGCCGAAGTTTACGTTGCAATCGGCGCAGCTCTTCTTGCAAAAAGTTCATTAATAAGTTTAAGTTCTATTGCCGATAGACTGGCAAACGCAAATAAAATTGCCGAGGAAATCGTTCGTATTCGTCCGCTATTCGAAAACCCAAACGAGCGGGATAAGTTTTACATGCGCCATAATTCTCAAAAAAGCAAGCGTGCAGATATTTCTAGCTATTCTGGAGATGCTTTTTTAGGCATGGACATCGGTTCGACTACTATTAAGTGCGTCTTGATAAATATTTCAGGCGAAATCTTATATTCTTACTATGGTCCAAATCAAGGCGACCCTGTAAATAGCGCCGTTGGAATCATGCGAGAAATATACTCGAAAATTAAAAATAATATAATTATAAAAAACGCCTGTGTAACAGGCTACGGCGAAGCCTTAATCAAAGCCGCTTTTAATGTGCCTTTTGGCGAAATCGAAACTCTGGCGCATTTTAAGGCCGCTGATTTTTTCTGCCCCGGTGTTGAATTTATTATTGACATCGGCGGTCAAGACATGAAATGTATGAAAATAAAAGACGGCGTTATTGAAAGTATTATGCTTAACGAAGCTTGCTCTTCGGGTTGTGGGTCTTTTATTCAGACGTTTGCTCAATCGCTTGGACTTGAGACAGACCAGTTTGCAAAAGAAGCACTCACTTCAAAAAACCCAGTTGATTTAGGCACTCGCTGCACTGTTTTCATGAACTCACGAGTCAAGCAAGCGCAAAAAGAAGGCGCAACCGTTGGAGATATTTCCGCTGGTTTAAGCTATAGCGTTGTTCGAAACGCTTTATACAAAGTTATCAAGCTCAAAAATCCAGAAGAAATGGGCGAAAAAGTCGTCGCTCAAGGCGGAACTTTTTACAACGATGCGTTACTTAGATGTTTTGAATTAATTTCAGGTAAAGAAGTAATTCGCCCTGATATTGCGGGGCTAATGGGTGCTTTTGGAGCGGCGATAATTGCACAAGAAAAATATCTTGAGAGCTTAGAAAATTCTGAGCTTGCATTTGAGCTTAATTTAATTTCTCCAGAAGAGCTAAATTCTTTTAACTTTGAAAGTGAATTTTTGCGTTGCGAACTTTGTGCAAATAAATGCGCACTTACAAAAAGCAAATTTAGCAACGGTCAGTCGCTAATTTCGGGCAATCGATGCGAGCGAGGCGCTGGGATAATTCAAGATAAAGAGAACAAGCTTCCAGATTTATTTGAATACAAATACAAACGTGCTTTTAACTATATTTCAACTCCCGTTGAATTTGCAAAACATGGTGAAATAGGCATTCCAAGAGTGCTAAATATCTATGAAGATTATCCGCTTTGGCACACTTTGCTTACTAAGCTTGGCTTTAGCGTAAAATTATCTGGCCGAAGCAATCATGAACTATTTGAGCTTGGCATGGATACTATTCCAAGCGAAAGTGTTTGTTATCCTGCAAAATTAGTCCATGGACATATTGCAGATTTAATTAACAAAAATATAAAAACTATTTTTTATCCATGTATCCCATTTGAAGAAAAAGAATATTCTGGTGCAAATAACCATTATAATTGCCCAATCGTAACTTCTTATCCTGAGCTTATTATTAATAACGTCGATGATTTGCGTGATAAAAATATTGATTTTATGCATCCGTTTATTAATATCGGAGATAGAAAAGCGTTTATAGATCAGATTTATAAGACTTTTAGATCTTATAATTTAACAAAATCAGAAATCAAAATTGCAACCGAACTTGCATTTGAAGAGTTTGCAAAATTCAAACAAGATATAAGATCAAAAGGCGAAGAAACGGTAAAATGGCTTGAAGAAAACAATAAAAAAGGCATCGTGCTCGCTGGTCGCCCTTATCACGTTGACCCAGAAGTTAATCACGGAATTCCAACTATGATTACTTCGCTGGGTTTCGCCGTTCTCAGCGAAGATAGCGTTGCGCATCTTGGCAAGTTAATTAGACCAATTCGAGTAGTTGACCAATGGGCATATCACACAAGGCTTTATGAATCAGCCGCTTACGTCGCCAAAACCAATAACTTAGAGTTGATTCAACTTAACTCATTTGGTTGCGGGCTCGACGCTGTAACTATTGAGCAAGTGCAAGAAATTTTAGTAGCTCGAGAAAAACTATATACTGTTCTAAAGATAGATGAAATAAGCAATTTAGGAACAGCCAAGATTAGAATTAGATCGCTCAAAGCTGCCCTTGATGAACGCCAAAAACATAATTTTGCACCAAAATCAATTGGCTCTTATGAGCAAAAACGAGTGCTATTCACAACGGAAATGCGCAAAACTCACACTGTTATCGCTCCGCAAATGGCACCAATGCATTTTAACTTTATCGAAGCAGCTCTGAATAATAATGGCTATAGCGCATTAGTGCTAAAACAAGCGACTTCGCAAGATATTGAAGCAGGCTTAAAGTTTGTTAATAACGATGCTTGCTATCCAACTATTATTGTTACAGGTCAAATCGTGAACGCCTTTGTAACAGGACAATGCGACCCAAATAACTCTTCTGTGCTAATCACCCAAACGGGTGGCGGTTGCAGAGCGACGAATTATATCGCATTTATTCGCAAAGCACTAAAAGACGCCGGCTACCCAAATGTTCCAGTTGTTTCGCTAAATATGTCTGGGCTGGAAGGCAACCCAGGGCTTAAAATCACACCAAAATTTTTGCATGATATGCTAAAAGCATTGATTTTTGGCGATTTATTGCAAACTGTTTTGTTTAGAGTTCGACCATATGAAAAAATTAAAAACAGCGCAAATAAACTTTATGAAAATTGGAACACAAAAGTTTGCGAAAGCTTCGACAAAAGCACTAAACCACAAACTTTCAAAAAGATAGTTTCGCAAATTGTTGAGCAATTTAACAATTTAGAAATTCACGAAAATATAATAAAACCCAAAGTTGGTTTGGTTGGCGAAATTCTTGTTAAATTCCACCCCGACGCAAACAACGACGCTGTCGGAGTAATTGAGTCAGAAGGTGGCGAAGCCGTTATGCCTGGGCTCTTTGATTTCATGCAATATTGTTTTTACAACCAAAACTTTAAGCACGAAAATCTTGGCGCAAGCAAATTAGTCGCCCAAGGAGCAAACGTCGGCATTTGGGTTCTTGAAAAATATAGAGCGCACATGAAAAACACTTTGTTAAGCTATCCAAAATTTGCGCCTTATGCCCCAAAGCCAATCCAAGAGCTTGCTCACGGTGCGCAAAAAGTGCTTCAACTCGGCAATATGACGGGCGAAGGTTGGTTCTTAACTGGCGAAATGGTAGAGCTTATTCAAAGCGGAGTGCCTAATATTATTTGTATGCAACCGTTTGCTTGCCTGCCAAATCATGTAACCGGCAAAGGCATGATTAAAGAACTTCGCCGTCAATATCCTCTTGCAAATATTGTTCCGATCGATTATGACCCAGGCGCAAGCGAAGTAAACCAGCTTAACAGAATTAAACTCATGATTTCGACTGCGTTTAATAATCTCGATGCGCAAAAAGATGTCGATGCAATTAATCTTGCAAACAAAAATAATAAATCTAATAAATCTAGTAAAACTAAATCTAAACTTAAAAATATAAACACAAATAATTTAAGTTAAAATAATATATATTATTAATCAGCGAGTAGGGGCAGACCTTGTGTCTGCCCTTTTTCTGTCGTTTTTCTGTCGGGCAGAGACAAGCTCTGCCCCTACTTTGGGTGCGCTCGGCAATTTGTAGGTGGCGGCGGCGAGGAGGTTTATTTTTTTTGCCAAAAAACACGTTATTTGTTTGACAATCTTAAAACTCAGTGTATACTATTTATTATAGAGATGTATTAATCTTATTTATCGTAAGAAAATATATTCAACTCTGTTTTTTTGTGTGACCAAAAAATTTAACGCTCTAATAATAATAAATTTTAAATAAATATAATAAATTACGAGGTGTAAATATGGTTAACTTAAAAATTAACACAATGCCAATCTCTGTTCCCGAAGGAACAAGCGTACTCGACGCCGCTCGCATGGCTGGGATTTATATTCCAACGCTATGTTACTTAAAAGACGTTTCAGTTGTTGGCGATTGCAGACTTTGCTTAGTCGAATCTAACACCGCCAAAGCCTTGCTAACTACCTGCTGCACTAACGTCAGCGAAGGAATGGAAATCGTTACTAACAGCGAAAAAGTAATGAATGCACGCAAAACTGTTCTTGAACTTATTCTTTCAGATCATGACAAAAGTTGCCTTTCTTGCAATAGAAATGAGAATTGTGAATTGCAAACACTTTCAAACGAAATGGGCATCACAGAAATCAGATACGAACCAACTGGTCCATTAACTCATGATATTGACGATGCTTCTTCTTCGATCGTTCGCAATAACAAAAAATGCGTTCTTTGCCGAAGATGTATTTCTGCTTGCTCAAACATGCAAGAAATTCATGCAATTGGCCTTGTTAACCGTGGCTATAACACACAAATCGGCGTTCCGTTCAACAAAACCATCGGCGATTCAAATTGCGTAAACTGTGGACAATGCATTATTGCCTGTCCAACTGGCGCTTTAAGCGAACGAGATAGCACTGGCGAAGTCTGGGATGCTTTGCATGATAAAGACAAATACGTTTTGTTCCAAACCGCTCCTTCAATAAGAGCAGCTCTTGGCGAAGAATTCGGAATGCCCATCGGAACGCTTGTTACTGGCAAAATGGTTGCCGCAATCCGTCGACTTAGCCCTGGAGTCAAAAAAGTGTTTGACACTGACTTTGGCGCAGACATGACCATTATGGAAGAAGGCACTGAGCTTATTCACCGAATTAAAAACGGCGGAAAGCTTCCAATGATTACTTCTTGTAGCCCTGGCTGGGTAAAATTTGCAGAACATAATTATCATGACTTTATCGATAATCTTTCAACGTGCAAATCGCCTCACGAAATGTTTGGCGCAATTGCAAAAAGTTATTATGCAAAAGAATTGGGTCTTGACCCATCCAAAATCTTCGTTGTTTCTGTAATGCCTTGCACAGCGAAAAAGTTCGAAGCAAAACGTGCAGAACTTTCTGTCGATGGTTATGCTGACGTTGATTCAGTTATTACAACTCGTGAGCTTGCGAAAATGATTCGTACGGCTGGGGTTGACTTCGTTAATTTGCCAGATGAAGATTTTGATATTGGAATGAGCGAATCCACTGGCGCAGGCGTAATTTTTGGCGCTACTGGCGGCGTTATGGAAGCGGCCGTTCGAAGCGTAGCCGATCTTCTTACAGGTGAAAATCTTCCCAAAATTGACTATACCGCTGTTCGCGGAATCGAAGGCGTTAAAGAAGCGACTGTTACAATTGGCGATTTAACTTTACATCTTGGCGTTGCAAACGGAACAGCGAACGCAGCGAAATTACTTGATCGTATTCGCAATGGCGAAAAATTCGACTTTATCGAAGTCATGGGTTGTCCTGGTGGTTGCGTAACTGGCGGAGGTCAACCGTTGGTTCCTTCAAGAATTATGCGTACTTGCGATCCTAGAATTGAGCGCGCAAAAGTGCTTTATACAGAAGATGCAAACAAGCCATTTCGCAAATCGCATCTTAACCCAGAGCTTTTAAAAGTATACAAAGATTATATCGGAGAACCAGGTGGACATAAAGCACATGAACTTCTTCATACAACTTTTAAAGCAAGACCAAAACACGGAAACGCTTTTGAGCAATAAAAATTAATAATTAAGCAAATTATAAATATAAAAAAACAGGCTAATTAAATAGCCTGTTTTTTTACTTACTAGAATGCCCCTCTGGGAGAGCTGTCAGGCATAGCCTGACTGAGAAAACCAGTCAGCTTTTTCGATTAATTAGTCTATATATGCACAGCCAATATTTCTAAATTTAGTATATCTTTCTTGCATAATTAACTCTAGTTTTTTTTGAGCAAACTCATCAAGACAGCTCGCAATATATGTTTTAATAGTCTCCGCCATTTCTTCGGGCGCATCTTGCGCACCGCCTACGGGTTCGAGCAAAACATCGTCAATCACTGTTAATTTTTTCAAATCTTGCGCAGTGAGTTTCATAACTTCGGCGGCTTCGCTTGCTCGGCTGCTATCTTTCCAAAGAATGCTTGCAAAACCTTCTGGCGAAAGAATCGAATAAATCGCGTTCTCGAGCACTGCGATTTTATCTGCGACTGCCAGCGCAAGCGCTCCACCGCTTCCACCTTCACCAATAATAATCGAAATAGATTGAGTTTTTAGTCCCATCATCGAGATTAAGTTTTGCGCAATAGCGCGCCCTTGACCTCTTTCTTCTGCGCCAATTCCGCAAAAAGCGCCTTGCGTATCAACCAAGCAAATAACGGGTCTGTTGAATTTTTCTGCTTGTTTCATGAGCCTTAATGCTTTGCGATAGCCCTCTGGGTGTGGCGATCCGAAATTGCGCGCAACTTTTTCGTGAATCGTGCTTCCTTTTTCGATGCCAATAACCGTAACCGGTTGCTTATTAAACATAGCAATTCCGCCGATAATTGCGGCGTCGTCGGCAAAAAGAGCATCACCATGAAACTCAATAAAATTTTCAAAAATAGAATTAATGTAATATAACGCAGTGGGTCTTTTTGGGTTTCTTGCGGTTTCAACTCGTTCCCAAGCTGTTTTTATATTGCTCATTGTTTTATCACCTAATTTATTTGTGTATACTTAAAATTTTTCCAATAGTCTCTGGCATATCTTTTCGGTGGATTATTTTGTCAATAAATCCACGGCTGATTAAAAATTCGGCTTTTTGGAAGCCAACTGGCAATTCTTGGTTTATTGTTTGGGCAATAACTCTTTGCCCCGCGAAGCCAACTAATGCGCCCGGTTCGCAAAGGGTAATGTCCCCTTGCATTGCAAAACTTGCGGTCACTCCGCCCGTTGTTGGGTCTGTGAGCACTACTAAATATAATAGTTTTGCTTGATTAAGTTTAAGAATTGCTCCCGAAACTTTTGCCATTTGCATAAGAGAAATAATGCCTTCTTGCATTCTTGCGCCGCCCGAAACGGTGAAAACTACCAGCGGAATTTTTAACTCGATTGCTTTTTCAGCCGCTCGAACCATTTTTTCACCAACGGCTGAGCCCATACTTCCCATCATAAATTGGCTATCCATTGCACAGATAACGCAATCTTGATTTTTAATTTTTGCCACTCCAGTAATAATTGCGTCTTGCATCGAAGTAAAGGCTCGCGCGGTTTTTAGTTTTTGCGAATATTCTGGGAATTCGAGCGGATTACTTGAACGCAGTTGTTTGTTTATTTCGACGAAAGTTCCTTCATCAACGGTAAACATAATTCTTTGGCGGGCAGTTAGGCGAAAATGGCACCCACAATGTGGGCAAACTTTAAGCGTTTCTTGCAAATCTTCAGCGTAAACAGTTTTTGAACATTGAACGCATTTTTCCCACATTCCGTTTGGAATAGTCGGCGCTTGTTCTTTCGAAATTGCTACTTCGCTTTGGGTTTTTGGAATTCCAAGCGTTCGTTCGATTAAAATTTTGTTTGGATTTTTCTTAAATAATGCCATTTATATTCACCTATATTTTATGTTATATTAATTTATTTATTAATTTTTCTTCCACTGTTGAAATATCAAAATCATCGGAGTTAAACTCTTGACTAGAAATTAGCTCAAGTTGAAAGTCTGTATTAACGCAAATTCCGTTTATAATTAACTCACAAAGCGCACGTTTCATTCTTACAATCGCTTCTTCTCTTGTGGGAGAATGCACAATAATTTTGCCAATCATGCTATCGTAATTTGGAACTATTTTGCAGCCATTATAAAGCATTGTGTCAAATCGAATACCAGGCCCAGAAGGAGTATGAACAAGATCGACAATTCCGCAAGAAGGCATAAAGTTTTTTTCAGTGTCCACAGCGTTAATTCTACATTCGATTGCGTGACCATTAATGCTAATATCTTCTTGAGAAAACCCAAGTTTTTCACCTGAAGCAATTTTGATTTGCTCTTTGACTATATCTATTCCTGTGATTAGTTCTGTAACAGTATGTTCAACTTGTAATCTTGTGTTCATTTCCATGAAATAAAATTCACCAGAAGAGTTTACAAGAAATTCAATTGTGCCAGCGCCAATGTAATCAACTGCTTTTGCGGCCAAAATCGCAGTTTCACAGATTTGTTTTTTTAATTTTGGATTAATAACAAAAGCAGAAAATTCAGAAGGTGCTTCTTCGACTAGTTTTTGCCTGCGCATTTGCATTGAACAATCTCGATCAAATAAATGAACATGATTACCAAAACAATCGCTAATAATTTGCACTTCTATATGGCGAGCGTTAAATATCATTTTTTCGATATATAAAGTATCATCGCCAAAACAAGCGAACGCCTCCGAGGCTGCGCCGTCTATTGCTTTTTGCATTTCCTCGTCGCAATTTACTCGACGAATTCCACGCCCTCCGCCTCCCGCCGCCGCTTTAACCAAAACTGGATAACCAGCGTTATTTGCGTCAACAAGTGCTTCTTGAATATTGCTTATCTTTTTATAAGAACCCGGTATTACTGGAACATTTGCAGCGATCATTGTTTCACGTGCGCGAAGTTTATTGCCCATTAAGTCCATAGTTTCTGGAGTTGGGCCAATAAAAGTAATATTGCATTGAGCGCAAATTTTTGCAAACTTTGCGTTTTCGCTGAGCAAACCATAACCGGGGTGAATCGCAGTTGCGCCCGAAAGTACCGTTGCGCTGAGAATATTTTGCATACTTAAATAACTTTCCAGCGCGGCTGCGGGGCCGATGCAAATCGCTTCATCTGCAAGCTGAACATGCAAAGAATCTGCGTCCACGCTGGAATAAACCGCAACCGTTTGAATGCCGAGCTCTTGACAAGCTCGAATAATTCTAACCGCGATTTCGCCTCGATTTGCAATTAATATTCGATTAAACATTTTTTTCTCCAATTTAATCTTATTTAATCTAATTTTTATTATTTAATGTGAATCAGCAGTTGAAAATATTAAAAGAATGTCGCTTCGGCGAGCTAACCCTCTCAGTCAGGCTATGCCTGCCAGCTCTCCCAGAGGGCTGACTGAGAGGGGCGGACTAAAAAAATTCAACTACTGATTCGCATTATTTATTAATTTATTAATTTATTTTTCTATAATAAACACTAAGTTACCTTCACATGTTTTTTCGCCATTTACCCAAGCGATTCCTCTTCCTTTTCCGCCGACTCTTGAAACGTGATCGATAGTAACTTCAAGTTCGAGAGTATCCCCTGGAAAAACTTTTTTGCGAAATTTAACATCGTTTGCGCCACCAAAAAACGCAAGTTTCCCTGCAAATTCTTTCATTGTAAGAACAGCGATTGCCCCCGTTTGCGCAAGCGCTTCGAGTTGCAAAACACCAGGCATAACAGGAAAAGAAGGAAAATGACCTTTAAAAAAATCTTCTTTTCCTGTTAATTTTTTAATAGTTTTAGCGAATTTTCCAACCACGCATTCAACAACTTCGTCAACAAGAAGCATTGGGTCTCTGTGCTGAAGAATTGTTCTCACCATTTCGTTGTTCATTGGACCAGTGCTTTCACCGATTTCTTTTGTAATCATATTTTCACTCCTGAAAAATATATATAATTCTTATATTTTTTATATTTATTTAATTTACTAATTTATTTTATACATGAATAATAGCTGGTCATATTCGACCGTATCACCCTCAGAAACGGCTGACCAAATCACTTCGCCGTCTTCTTCTGCGATAATTTCATTCATTAGTTTCATCGCTTCAAGAATACAAATTGCATCGCCTTTTTTGAACTTAGAACCGATTTCACTTTTGCCATCTTTTGCAACGTGAAAAGTTCCGACCATTGGCGAGCGCACTTCTTTGGTATTTTTAGAAGAATCTGGTTTTATATTACTTGAATCTTCTAAATTTATTAAGTTATCTTCTTGATTATTATTAATACTAGCGCTTGCTAAATTATCTTGATTACTAATATTATTATTTTTATTTAGATCACTATTAACAATAATATTATTAGTATTTTTGTTAAAGCCAGATTCTAGGCGAACTTTAAGGCCATCTTGCTCTGCTTCGAGTGCGCTCAAGCTTGAGTTTTCGATTATTTCGACTAATTGTTTTATTACATCGATGTCCATGTTATTTCTCCTGTTTATTTTAAAATAATATTAAAAATTATTTATATTTTTTTGAATAACAGAGCCACGTTATGACCACCAAAACCAAGGGAATTGCTAAGAGAATAATTTATTTCTGCTTTTCTGCCAATGTTTGGAACATAATCTAAATCGCACTCTGGATCTTGATTTTTATAATTTATAGTCGGAGCGATAAAGCTATCTATCATAGATTTTACGCAAATAATTGCTTCAACAGAACCAGCCGCGCCGAGCATATGACCAAGCATTGATTTAGTAGAAGAAATTGGTATTTTATAAGCATCTTCGCCAAATACTGTTTTTATTGCAAGCGTTTCTGTTTTATCGTTGGCAGGGGTGCTTGTTCCGTGGGCATTAATATAATCGACTTGTTCAGGCGATATATTGGCTTCTTGAAGTGCTTGCCTTATTGCACGAATTGCGCCCTTCGCTTCTGGGTCTGGAGCTGTAATATGGTTTGCATCGCAAGTTGCGCCGTAGCCGACGATTTCGCCGTAAATCTTTGCATTTCTTGCAATTGCTAAGTCATAATCTTCGAGCAAAACAAGCGCACTGCCTTCACCCATAACAAAACCATTTCTGTTTAAATCGAACGGAATTGAAGCTTTATTCGGATCAGTTTCTTGGGAGAGCGCAGTTATATTTGTGAAACCTGCCAAACCTAGAGGCGTAATTCCTGATTCTGTTCCTCCGGCAAGAATTCGCTGAGTATAACCATGTTTAATCATTCGAAATGCTTCGCCGATTGCGCTGGCACCCGTCGCGCAAGCAGTCACAGGACAAGTACAAATTCCTTGCAAGTTATATTTAATTGCGACGTTTCCAGCCGCAATATTACCAATTATCATAGGAATCATAAGAGGTGAAACACGTGAAGGTCCTTTGTTTAGCAAAACAGTTTGTTCTCGCTCAATCGTCGCAAGTCCACCGATACCAGAGCCAATTATTGTTCCAAACTCTGTTAAATCTGTATTTTCTAAGTCTATTCCAGAATCTTCCAAGCATTCTTTTGCGGCTGCCATTGCATATTGAGAAAACAAATCCATTCGTCGAGTTTCTCTTTTGTCAAAATAGTTTTGTGGTTCAAAGTCTTTAACTTCGGCGGCGAGTTTTACTTTGAAATTTTCAGTATCGAACTTTGTAATCGGTGCGATGCCATTCGTTCCAGTTTTTAAGTTTTCCCACATTTTGTCATGGCCGCAACCAAGGGGAGTTATTGCGCCCATTCCAGTTATTACAACTCTTTTGTTCATAAATATCACCTCTGTTTTAGTATTATTTTATGTTATATAGACATTCCACCATCAATAGAAACAACTTGACCTGTAATATAAGAAGCGTCTTGACTACACAAATATTTTACTAACTTAGCGACCTCTACTTGTTCACCGGTGCGCTTTAGTGGAATTGTGAGAAGCATTTTTTGCGTTTGTTCTTGTGTTAATTTTTCTGTCATTTCGCTTTTGATTAATCCAGGGGCAACGGCGTTCACTGTAATATTTCGGCTAGCAAGCTCTCGTGCAAGGGATTTTGTGATTCCGATTAAGCCAGCTTTTGACGCCGAATAATTTGTTTGCCCAGCGTTGCCCATTACCCCAGCGACTGAAGATATATTAATTATTCGCCCGACTTTTGCTCGAACCATTATTGCGCTTGCGTGGCGGCAACAATTAAATGCACCTTTTAAGTTTATATTAATTACATCGTCGAATTCTTTTTCTGTCATGCGCATAATTAAGTTATCTCGAGTAATTCCAGCGTTATTAATTAATGCATAAATATTGCCGAACTCTGTTTTTGCAAAATTAATTAAGCTTTGAGCTTGGTCGAAATCCGAAACGTCTGCTTTGAAAATTTTGGCTTTTGCACCTAAATTTACTATTTGTTTTTGGAGTTCCAGCGCACTTTCTTGAGAATGCGAATAATTTATTACTATATTGTAGCCCTCTTTTGCGAGTTCAATGGCGATTGCGCTGCCGATTCCGCGCCCTGCGCCTGTAATTACGGCGCACTTTGTGTTTTCCACGATTTATCTCCTGAGTATTTTTGTATATTATATATTATTTAAACTTTCAAGATTATAGACACTTATATTTTCTAAATTAGTCAAGCTAGAATTTTTAAATATTCTTTTGTTAAACCCAGCCAAAACTTTCCCGTGTCCACATTCTATAAATTTAGTAGAATTTAAATTTAATAAAGTATTAATTGTTTTTTCCCATAATACAGGGCTCTTGCACTGTTCTGTCATTATTTGTGCAAACTCTTGCGGATTATTATTATTAAATATTTCGCCAGTTATGTTTAACACTATATTAATTTTTGGCGCATTAAATATTAATTTATTTAGCTCTAAGTTTAATTTTTCTGAAGCTTCTAACATAAGCTTGGAATGAAAAGCACCCGAAACGCTTAATCTCGCAGTTTTGTATTTTTGGTTTTTCAATATTTCTTCTAGCTCATCGATTGCGCTGTTTTCGCCCGAAACAACTGTTTGACCAGGACAATTATAGTTTGCACAAATCGCATAGCCTGATTTTAGCTCAGCACAAGCTTGTTCTAAAAATAAATTATCAGCGCCCAAAACCGCCATCATTGCGCCGCCAGAAACTTCCGACATTATATTTGCACGTTTTTGTACAATTAATGCACCTTGCTTTAGAGAAAGCGCACCGCTAGCTACTAGGGCGGCGTATTCTCCAAGAGAGAAACCCGCCACAAAATCAGGTGTAATATTTTTTTCAACCAGCGATGCCCACGCTGCTAAATCAACCGCAAAAACACAAAGTTGCGCATTTTGGGTTTTGTTCAGCTCTTCTTGGGGCGCGTTAAAGCAAAGATTTGCAACGTCAACACCAGTATATTTTTCAATATCATCAAAAATTGCTTTTGCGGACGGTGAATTATTATATAATTCTTGCCCCATGCCTGTTTTTTGTGCGCCTTGCCCTGAGAATAAAAACGCAGTTTTAAAATTATTATTTTGTAGCATAATTTAATAAAGCCTTTATTTTTTATATATTTAATAATTTTTTTGCACTATCTGATATTTGAACTATAATTTCTTTCGCAGGCAAAATATCTTGCACTAACCCTGCGCATTGCCCAGCCATTAAGCTACCCCACTCCGTATCTCCGTCAACGGCGGCTTTACGAAGAGCACCTGCTCCTAAATTTTCGAACTCATGCAAAAAATCTTCTTTGGTTTTTGTTTGCGAAGCTTGGCTTTCTTTTTCGAGTTCCAAAAAAGATCTTAGCATTTTATTTTTCAGCGCACGAACAGGCGCACCCGTTGAACGCCCTGTAACCATAGTAGCAGTATCATTAGCTGAAATAATTTTGTTTTTGAAATTTTCGTGAATAGTGCATTCGGTTGAGCAAAGAAAACGTGTGCCAATTTGCACTCCTTGAGCGCCGAGCATAAAGCAAGCCGCAACCCCACGCCCGTCAGCGATTCCGCCAGCGGCGATTACAGGAATTTCCAGCGCATCGACTGCTTGAGGAACTAGGGTCATGGTCGTAAGCTCGCCAATGTGTCCGCCTGCTTCGTTTCCTTCGCAAATAACTGCGTCTGCACCGCTTCGTTGCATTTTGACCGCCAGCGCAACTGTTGGAACAACTGGAATAACAATAATTCCGGCTTCTTTCCAATCTTTTATGTATTTCGAAGGGTTTCCTGCGCCAGTGATTACGCAATGCACACGTTCTTCAAGCATTACTTGCGCAACTTCTTGAGCAAAAGGACTCATTAGCATTATATTCACGCCAAAAGGCTTATCTGTCTTTGATTTTGCGAGTTGGATTTGTTCTTTAACCCAAGAAGCTGGTGCATTTCCTGCGGCAATAACGCCGAGCCCTCCGCCGTTTGAAACAGCGACTGCTAATTCATAAGTTGAGCACCAAGCCATTCCGCCTTGAATAATCGGGTAATCTATTTTTAAAATATCAGTTATATTTGTTTTCCACATAATTTTTAAATCTCTTTATTTATATTTTATTATTAATTTATATTTTTATAAATAAGTTTGAATCAGTAGTTTAAAATATTAACGTAGGGGCTGCCCGAGATCTGCGATTTCACCAGATACGGTCGTTTTATATCGGGCAGAGACGAGCTCTGCCCCTACAAAAAAATCCAACTACTGATTCACATTTATTTTTATTTTTATGCTTTTTTTGTTTCTACAAAATCGACAACTTGAGCGACTGTTTTAGCGTCTTGAAGATCTTCAAGCGAAATATTTAATTCTTCTTCAATGTCCATAATAATTTCTACCATGTCTAGCGAGTCGATTTGTAGTTCTTCGAGAGTTGATTCAAGAGCGATTTTTTCGATATCTATGTCCATTTTTTCTGCGATAATTTTTTGGATTGTTGAAAGTGATGATGATGACATGAATTTCTCCTAATAATTTAATATTTTTGTATTATATAAAATAAATTTTATTTATTTATATTTTAATTTACTTCGAGCACGCTAATTGCGGACGTTAAGCCTCCGCCAAAAGCCACAATTACTATTATATCATGTTTTTTTATCAGCGCATGTTTTTCTTGCAAAAACTCATCGAGAGCGACTGGAACGCTTGCGCAAGAGGTATTTCCAGTGTGTTTGATATTCATAAAAAATCTATCTATATTAATATCAAGTTTTTTTGCCGCCGTGTCAATTATTCTTGCGTTTGCTTGATGAGGAATAAAATACGCAACGTCTTTTGGATTAATATTTAATTCTTGCAAAATATTTTTAATTTCTGCCACTATAACGGTGGTCGCAAATTTATAAACTTGTGGGCCGTCCATAGATACATAAGAGTTTTTAAATCTAAGTGTTTCAGGGTCTTGGTGATTAACGCATGGAATTGTTAGAGAGTTTTTTTTGTCAGGATATGCGTTGAGATTAGTTTTAAGCACTTTTAGTTCTGTCAATGTTTTTGTGTTATTTAGATTTTTCGAAATAATTGCCGCCCCAGCTCCGTCGCCAAAAAGCACGCACGTATTTCGATCTGTCCAATCTGTAACTAGAGAGAGTTTTTCACTTGCGCAAACCAAAACGACTTTATCATCTGGCATGTCTAAAATCATGTTTTGAGCAACTTTTAGCGCATAAATAAACCCGCTACAAGCAGCGTTCAAGTCAAAAGCTGGGCATTGTGCGCCCAAGTTTTTCATAACGTCGCAAGCCATTGAAGGCGTTAAAGTGTTTGAAGTAAAAGTTGCGCCGATAATCAAGCCTATATCTTCTGGCAAGATTTGCGCTTTATTTATAGCGTTTAGTGAAGCTTTGATTGCCATTTGGGTTGCGTCTTCGTCTTTCGCAATATGGCGAGATTTTATACCTGTTCGAGTAAAAATCCACTCGTCGTTTGTGTCTACTGTTTTGGCTAATTCGTCGTTAGTAACTGAATACTCTGGCAGATAGCTTCCTGTTGAAATTATATAGCTCATAGTTTCTCCGAATTATATTTATTTAAATTTTTTATTTATTTTATTAAATTTGCCTTATTAAAATGCTCGTTAAGCTTGCTTAGGGCAAGAATTAGTGCGTTTTCTT
Source organism: Halesus radiatus (assembly GCA_022606495.2). Taxonomy (NCBI): domain Eukaryota; kingdom Metazoa; phylum Arthropoda; class Insecta; order Trichoptera; family Limnephilidae; genus Halesus; species Halesus radiatus. The sequence goes on along the minus strand of JAHDVE020002304.1, from coordinate 30,147 downwards.
CTTGCGGATTAAGCAAATCGCCGAGAGTAATTTTAATCATGTTTTCGTGATAAAGTTTATGTTCACGAAAAACAATTCGTCCTGTTTTGGTCAACGAAATTAGCACAACTCGACGATCTTGCTCAGTCTTTGTTCGCAAAACAAATCCCTTTTTTTCCAGCTTATCAATTGCAACGGTAAGAGTCGCAACGGCGATATTAAGTTCTTGAGCGACCGCGCTCATGTTTCGAAGTTGTTTTTCGCCCAAAGAGCCAATTGCGTCAATGGTATGAATTTCGGATATTGTTAAAGCACCGTGTCTTCGGTTTGATAGCGCTTTTTCCTCGGTTTTCAAAACCGCATCGAAAGTTTGAGAGAGCAACCGTGTAAGCACTTTCACGCTTTGTTTTTGCACCGAGTTTCTCCTAATTTTATTTTTTGTTTTAAGTAATATTATTTAGACTCGCTAATTATTAGTTCGTCTAAGCAATAATAACAAAGAGACAAAATAAAGTCAATAAATTTTATCGCTTTACTATATTAAAGTTACTAATAACAAAACTCTCAAAACTTGCCAATTGTGTTTTAATTTTGAACAGTTTATGAATTGTTATAAATTAAGGTCAAAAAGCCCCTAAAAACACCATTGTCTTATTGAATGTTAAAACAATCTGCTATATACTTAAATAATATGCCACAAAAAAAATAATTATCTTTGGAGATCAATTTTATGATTAATAATAAAAATACAAAAACAAGCAAATTTTTAGCCGTTGCACTTATTTCCTCTCTTTTGCTCTCTTGTTTTTCTATAAACGCCTTTGCATCTGCCCCTAAAGCCCAATCAGCGACTTTTAAAGCGCTTGGCTGGCGCACTGAAACGATTAATTCTAACGATGGCTCAGTCAATATTTCGATAAATTATCCTGTAACTGGGCTAAATTCCGTCGATACTGATATATCAACAAAATACCAGAATTACTACAATAACTTTAACGATGAAATAGCATCCTTAAAAAACACTGACTCTGCGAAAAATTTAAAAACAGGCGAATTTCTTGGTGAGCTCGATATTAAATTCAATTCAAGCGTTTATAAAGACTATGCAAGCATCGTTTATAATGTAAGTTCTATTAATCGTAGCAAAGCAAATTCTTCAGAGATTACAGAAACCTATACTTTTAACGCTCTTACCGGTAAAGTAGTTAAACTTTCTGACTTATTTAAGCCTAATTCAAAATATCTAGAAGAGCTAAGTAAACTTTCGAAAATAAAACTACAATCAAATACAAACTTTAAAGCATACTATGAAGAAGAAACTGTTAGTTTTGGTCTTTTACCAAAAGAAGAAAACTTCTCTAATTTTTCTCTTGAACAAGATGGTTTGCATGTTTTCTTTAATAAATATCAAGTTGCCCCAGGCTCCGCTGGAGCGCCTACTATAACAATACCATATTCGCAGTTAAGCAAAATTTGGGCGCTTGGCACTATTACTACTTCTTCTGCTACTAATAATAACATCGCCCCAACGCAAACTAAAACCCCGACAAAAAGCAGCTCAGTCAACGCTTCTGCTGCGCTAAGAGACTAATTTAACTAATTTATAATTCACTTTGGAGGCAATTGTCAATGGCAAGAATCCGGTCACACACTATTTTTTCATTTTTAATTGTAGCTGCGCTGTTTTTAGGGCTCTTTGCATCGCAATTTACGACCTCTGCACTTTCACTTTCTCCAAAAGCAACTCCCGTTGACCGTTCTGGCGACGAAACTCGCCAAGACACTGAAAAAATAATGCTTTCTCTTGGCTGGACAACTGAATCCATAATGTCTGACGATAGCAGCGCCGCCGTTGCGTTGCATTATCCTGTTACAGGCAACAAAAACATTGATAATTTTATAAAATCCAACTATAAAGGTCATATTCGAGAATTTAACAATAATATTGCGATTCTACAATCCGATCCGTCGACAACTGAATCGCCTGACCAAACTTTTGGCGAATTATATTCTGACTTTTGGCTATATTCTTATGAAAATTATGTCACCGTAAGATTTGATTTTTATTCAGTAAGCAATAGCGACGCAAGCGGAAAAAACTTTACCGAAACATTTACTTTTAATATTAATAACGGAAAAAGAATCACGTTGCCCGAATTATTTAAACCAAAATCAAATTATCTTGCCATGCTTAGCGCGCTTTCAAAAGTTAAGCTCAAACAAGACGAAAAATTCAGCAATTTTTATATTGAAGAAAATGTTATTTCTGGCACATTGCCCGAGCTTTCAAATTTTGACAATTTTGCTTTATCTCCCGATGGGCTCGAGATTTTCTTTGAGCAATATCAAGTTGGCGCACGTTCGGCTGGTTCGCCGCAAATTGTGATTAGTTATTCTGAACTTTCTAGTGTTTTGGCGATTAATATCCAAAAAACGGCTAAACCGTCTTTAATAACTTCAAAACCAAAAACTACTTTAAAGCCTACGCTAACGCCTAGTATCTCAACCAAAGAGCCAGCGCAGAAAACTCCTGCTCCTACTGTTTCAGCAGTTCCCGCTTTGCCTATTGTTTCTACGCCGCCCATACAAACTATTGTTAAACCAAAATACGTTGCACTAACTTTTGATGATGGCCCTCACGCAAAATTAACGCCTCAACTTCTTGATATTCTTGAAAAATACGATGCAAAAGCTACGTTTTTTGTTCTTGGAAACAAAGTTGCTTCTTGCAAGAAAACAGTGTTAAGAATGCAATCTGAAGGGCATGAAATCGGCAGTCACTCGTATAGCCATAAAAAGCTTACAGCTGTTAATAAATTGGTACTGGAAGACGAAATCACCCTTTCAAACCAAAACATTTTCAGCATTACCAATAAAAACACAAAACTTTTCCGTCAACCGTACGGCGAAACTAATATAACCGTCGAAAAAGCACTCGCTCGAAACAGCTTGGTTTCTATATTTTGGAATATCGATCCAGAAGATTGGCGCTATCGAGACGCAAAAGTTGTCTCGGCGCATATTATTGAGCGAGCAAAAGACGGCGATATAATTTTGCTTCATGATATTTATCCAACTTCTGTTGAAGCGGCGGAATTAGTAATCGCTAAGCTCAAAGAAAATGGTTTCACCTTTGTTACTGTTTCAGAACTTGCGAAACTTAAAGGCAAAACTTTGGAGTTTGGCAAAATATATAGATCGTTTAAATAATAAATAATTAATTAAGAGAAAACAAATGATTAAATTCGGAATTATCGGTACTAACTTTATAACAGAATGTTTTATCGATGCATCAAAAAACATAAACACCAATAAACTGGAATTAACAAGCATTTATTCCCGCTCAAAAATCACAGCGCAAGAGTTTATTAATAAAAATAAATTAAGTAATAATATTATAGTTTTTGATGATCTTGATGAGTTCGCAAAAAACGGCGACTTTGATTTTGCGTACATCGCCAGCCCAAATTCTTTTCATTGCGAGCAGGCAATAAAAGTTATGATTAATAAAAAGCATGTTTTTTGCGAAAAGCCCCTGTGTTCAAACACAAAAGAGCTTGAAAAAATGGCTGAAGTCGCCGAGCAAAATAAAGTTATTTTGTTTGAAGGGCTTAAATCTGTATTTTTGCCTAATTTTAAGCTTATCTCCGATAATTTACATAAACTTGGGGTTTTGCGAAAGTTCAGCGCATCTTTTTGTCAATATTCTTCACGCTATGATCTGTACAAAAACGGCGAAATCTTAAACGCATTCAATCCAAAATTTTCCAACGGCGCACTTATGGATATCGGTGTTTATCTTGTTTACCCAATGGTTGCGCTTTTTGGAATGCCAGATAAAATTTTAGCTTCTGCAACTTTATTAGAATCTGGCATCGATGGTCAAGGTGAAATTCTTGCGCAATATTGTGGAGAAAATTTAAACATGATTGCGAATTTAAGTTTCTCAAAAATTACTAAGTCAGATATGCCTTGCGAAATTCAAGGCGAAAACGGCGTTATGATTATTGATTCGATTACTGCTTTTTCGAGCATCAAAATTATTGACCGCCAAACTGGAATAATCCAAGATTTGACCCCTGAAAATAATATAATATTAAAAGACGAGCATCACATGCCTATTAATAACAATATGAATTTTGAAATCGAGCATTTTATAAAACTAATTAATAATATTTTTGACTATAAAATTAATCTAAAAATAAGTTTAGATTGCGCAAAAATCATGCAAAGCGCAAGAGCACAATTTAACTTAGTTTATCCCGCTGATTTAGTTTAATTTAAATTTATAGCTTGTTTTTAAACTTATAATTAAATTTTAGTTAATTTATAGCTTAAATTCAAAACTCTTGGTATAATTAAACTATAAAATATAATCTGTTTTTATTAAGAATATCTTGGGTATAATAAATAGTAAATATATTTTATTTTATTAATATAGGGGGAAATTACACATGAAATATCCAAACAATTTCTATTTCTGCACTCACTGCAAAAATTTGGTCGATATGATCCAAGACGCTGGAGTAACACCTGTTTGCTGCGGCGAAAAAATGCAACTTCTGACACCTAACTCAGTTGAAGCCGCCGTCGAAAAACATATCCCAGTGGCAACCAAAGACGGAAACACTATCTCTGTTAAAATCGGCAGCGTAGCACATCCTATGCTTGCAGAACACTATATTCAATGGATCTATCTCAGAACAAAATCAGGAATCCAACGCGTGGATTTGAAACCAGGCGAAGATCCCTCTTGCGTTTTCTTATCCAACGAAGAAGTTTTTGAAGTTTATGAATATTGCAATCTTCACGGACTTTGGGTTTATTCCAATGCAAACTAGTTAATTAAATTAAACCAAAAAACAAGCAAGATAAATTTAATCTTGCTTGTTTTGTTTTTGTTTTATTCTAGCATATCCAAAAACACTTTCGCGCTGGAGTCACTAACGATAAACTTATCCCACTCAGCGAGCGAAAAGCCTGTAATATTTGGTGATTCTGGGGAGCAATTCCGTTTGAAGGCGCTTGCAAAATATCTTTTTAAAAACAACTCTAAGTATTTTTTTATATCTTCAAAACTATATATTAAATTATTATGTTTATTAAACGCAAAATAAGCACGCTCTAATATTGTTCTTGGTGAAAGTTTTTTCTGCAAAAAGCTATAAATAAAAAAGTCTTGTAACTCATATGGGCCGACTAAGCTTTCTGTTTTTTGGGAAATTGAACCGTCAATATTGGGCGGTAATAGCTCCGGACTAATCGGGGTTTCGATAATATTTTTAATAACTTCTTCGCATTGATCGCCAAAAAGCTTTGACGCGCAGGCTGCCACGGCTCTCACTTGGGATTTTAACAGCGAAGCGTTAATATTATATTGAGCGATATGATCACCGCCAAACGTGCACCAACCTAGCGCAGATTCTGAAAGATCGCCTGTTCCAACAAAAAATAGATTTCGTGCGTTTGAGACATCAAACAAAATTTGTGTGCGCTCTCGAGCTTGAGCGTTTTCAAACGCAACTGACAAATTATTTATATCGTAACTTATATCGATAAAGTGTTCAGCAACTGCTTTTGAAATATTAATTTCTTCAAAACTTGTGTTTAAGCTTTCGCAAAGATGCTTTGAATTGTTTTTCGTTTTATCGCTTGAGCCAAAGCAGGGCATTGATATAGTAGTGATTTTTTTTGTGCTGATATTTAGTATTTTGCAAGCTCGAACGCAAACAAGCAGCGCAAGAGCCGAATCCAATCCACCCGAAACACCCAACACAAAGCCTTCTGCGCCGATATGCTTTGCGCGATGGGCAAGCGCTATTGCTTGCAATTCAAACATTTCTAAATTATTTTGATTATTTTTAATTATATTTTTATTTATATCTTGGCTATATTGCCAAGGGGTTTTGTTAATTTCGCGAGTTAGATTATCAAAACTATAATCTTGCAAAAATATTTCTTCTTGATTATTTAAGCTATTATTAAAATTAAATTCACACAAGTCTAGTTCTGTATAACTAAAATTATTTTTATTAGTTTGCTCTAGTATTTCACCTGATTGAGCTATAATCCCCACACCGTTATAAACATAATTAGTCACAGAATCGCCCAAAATATTGGAATAAATATATGCGCACGAATTAATACTTGATAGTGTTTTAATTTTTTCTAACATTTTTAGATTTTGTCCAGCGAAAGTTGGGCTAGCGTCAAGAACGCAAGCTATATCTATATTTTTATTATTAGATAAATTATTATTTAATCCAAAATTTATACTTATATTTATGTTCTTTTGGTTATTTAAATTTATGCTTAAATTATTTTGATTTTGGTTTTTTATAATTGTTTTTATTATTTCGCCCGAATAAGCTACTAAAGCACAACTCTCGAAATTATTATTTATTAATATTTGTGAACCAAAAATAAGAATTACATTTGTTTGCTCGGTTGATTCTAGTATTTCTAAAATATTAAAATTTATTTGTGTGCTAAAATCTTCTCTCGCAAAAAAAGCTTCACAATGTCCTGTTAAACATAGTTCTGGCAAAACTAACAAGCTTATTTTGTCTTTTTGTGCTTGTTTTACTAGTTTTATAATTTCTTGTGCGTTATAATTTAAGTGGGCGTTTTTTGTGGTTATTTGCGCAGTTCCCACTCTAATATAACTTTTATATAAATAATTATTATATGTTTCTTGCATGATATTCTCCTAAATTTTTAATATTAATTATATTTTACTTGTATTTTTAGTATTGTGCAAACCTTTATATTTCTTAATATAATATAAAAACGCTTGACAGATGAGAAAATATAGAATAAAATAAAATTGTATTATTTATCTACTACAGTAATATAGTAAATAAAGCTAATAATATCAAGGAGGAAAATATGCAACTTTTTCAAAGCAATAGCCCAATATATTTGCAAATATGCGATTATTTTAAAGCTGAAATATTGACGGGGAAACTGCTCCCTGGCTCAAAAGTCGGCTCAGTTCGCGACCTCGCCCTAAAGCTTGGCGTAAACCCTAACACAATGCAAAAATCGCTCTCAATGCTCGAAGATGACAAATTAATGCGAACAGAGCGCACCGCTGGGCGATTTGTTACCCAAGACGAAACGATTATTGAAGCCCTTAGAGCATTGCAAACAAAGAATATTGCAACTGAATATTTTGAAAACATGAATAATATCGGTTATGATCAAAAAAAAGCGTATGAAATCATTACAAATTATGTCAATATAAATAAATAAAAATCAAGGAGGCTCGCACATGTCTGAAAACATAAAATCAATACTCGAAGTTAAAAATCTAACAAAACTTTATAATAAAACCCTTGCACTTAATAACGTAAATTTTTCACTCAAACCCGGCCGAATCGTTGGCTTGCTTGGACCAAACGGAAGCGGAAAAACCACGCTAATTAAAATTATAAACACTCTTATTACTGATTATTCTGGTGAAATTTTAGTTTGCCAAAACAAGCTCGGCGTTGAAAGCAAAAAAGTTATTTCATATTTGCCCGATACTTCTTATTTAAGCTCATGGATGAAGATAAATTCATGCATATCAATGTTTAACGATTTTTATAGCGATTTTGACTCTGTAAAAGCGCTATCAATGTGCAAAGATCTTGGGTTAAACCCAACCATGAGAGTTTCAACGCTTTCCAAAGGAATGAACGAAAAGTTACAGCTTCTTCTTGTTATGGCTCGCAAAAGCAAGCTATATATTTTTGATGAACCAATTGCCGGCGTTGACCCAGCCGCTCGTGATTTTATCTTGAACACAATTCTTTCGAATTATAATGAAGATGGCACGATTATGCTTTCTACTCATTTAATAAGCGACGTTGAGCAAGTTTTTGATCACGTTTTGTTTTTGAAAAATGGCCAAATTGTTCTTGATGATTCTGCTGATAATATTAGAGAACGAACTGGTTTGACGCTAAACGATCACTTTAGGTCAGTTTTTGCTGCAAATAATATATAAAAATAATAAATATAAATTAAGGAGTTTAAAAATGGTCGGAAAACTTTTAAAATATGATTTCAAAGCAAACGCCAGAAAAATTCTTCCGCTTGTTAGCGTATATATATTCGTCGCAATTCTCGTTGCACTATTTTCTCAATTTGAGCTCAACGTCGCAGCCACCACTGGAGTAGCCGTTTTTGGTGGGCTTACGGTTGCAATTATGGTAATATATTCGCTCAGCGTCGTTCAACATTTTAACGCAAGTATGTACGGAAAAGAAGGTTATCTAACAGGAACCTTGCCCGTAAACGCGCCTCAACTTTTGGGTTCAAAAGTCACTTCAGCATTTTTGGTTGGGCTAATTTGCCTCGCCGCTGGAACGATTGCAAGTTTAATTCTCGCCGCTGGGCTTAATAATACTCCAATAGTTTTTGCAGATATTTTTATTAACATAAACTTTTCTGAAGTGCTTTTAGCATTAATTTATTTAGTTACTGTTTCTTTTATGGCAATCAGCTTGATTTTTTTATCTTGTAGCATTAGTGCACTTCCTTGGATTAAAAATAGGCACTTCGGCACAGTCGCTGGTTTGGGCTTTTGCTTTTTCTCTTTGACTGTTATCACGCGAATTGGAACGGCGTTAATGTATATTCAAACCCCAAGTTTTTTGGTTAATGCTAATAATTTTCTACACGCAAACTTCTCTTCACACATCGGTATTATTGCATATATCATAGTTATTGGACTAATTTGCTTTTTCGCGACTTGCAATATGTTTAACAAACACAAAACTCTATAAAATATAAATTTAAAAATATATAAATAAAAACAAGCATTTAATTAAATTATTTGCTTGTTTTTTGATATTTACGATTGCTCGGCAAAGATTTTTTTATTTACTTAATATGAAATGCATGTTATTATTATTTAGCGTTAAGTTTATTAAAATATAACGCTAAATAAAATATAAAAGAGTGTGTATAAATATAATTATGCAAAAACAAATCTATTTTGTCTCCCATTGTATTTTAAACAATGCCTCAAAAGTTCAATCCCTCGAAACAAGTATTTTATTACAAGAAGAAAAATTGCGAAAATCATTTTTGAATAACGCAATCGCAAACGATATTGCCCTTATTCAATTGCCTTGCCCTGAAACTTTAATATACGGTCTGAAACGCTGGGGGCATGTTCGCGAACAGTTCGACAATCCCTTTTTCAAAAAATATTCCCAAACAATTCTTGAACCAATCGTTCAACAAATCATTGAATATAGTTCTCAACCCGAAAGATTTTCCATTCTTGGAATCGTTGGAATAAGTGGCAGTCCAAGTTGCGGAATAGATTTAACTTGTTCTGGCACAGATTGTGGCGGTGAATTTTCAGATTTAGACTCTTTTGCAAAAAAAATCAATTCAATAACTACCGTAAATAAAAGCGGTGTTTTTATGGACGTTCTTAAATTATTGTTAGCCAAAAACAATCTTAATATAAAGCTATTTGATTTAGCTTAATATTTAAAAAATTAAAAAATTTAAGGAGAAAATTAAAATGGACACTCAGAAATCAAAAACGCGAATTCTTACTTATTGCGCGATAGCAATTGCCATTAACATCGTTCTCGGAATCATAACCAAAGCACTCGCATTGCCATTATATCTTGATACTATCGGAACTATTTTTATTGCAATCTTCTTTGGTCCTTGGTGGGGCGCAGCCGTGGGCGCTTCCACAAATATTATAACTGGCATTATTTTCAGCCCCAAGGATATTCCCTTTTTGCTTGTTAGCGTTTGTATTGCGCTCGTAGTCGGTTTTATTTCGAAAAAATACAAATTCACTTTTATAAATGCACTAATAATAGGACTTGTTTTAAGCGTACTCGCTCCACTTATCGGCACTCCCATCGGTACTTGGGTTTATGGCGGGCTTACTGGAACAGGCATAGATTTTCTTTTTGTATGGCTTAAAGAAAGCGGAAATACAATTTTCGTTGCTTCTTTTTTCACAAGAATTTTAAGCAATCTTATCGATAAAGTCGGAACATGCTTACTTATATTTATTATAATTAAGCGATTGCCAAAAAAAGCGCTCGCAATACTTAACTCTATTAATCCAAAACAAATAAATCAATAATATATAAACTAAAATATTATAATATAAAATGCACCTCAACTTAGATTAGAGGTGCATTTTTATGCCAAAAATTATATAATTAATAATAAAAATATTAGGAGCTTTCTCCATGTCAACCAAACGCCTTACTTCGTTTAGCGACGGTGTTTTTGCGATCATTATAACTATTATTGTAATGGGTATTTCGTTCCCGAGCCAATTTGATCCCCAATCTATTAAAGCCTTTCTTTGGGAGATATTTATATTTTTCGAAAGCGCACTAATGGTCGGTGGCTTTTGGTTTGCGCACAGTCGATTTTTTGACAATTATAATTCTGTGTCCCCTTCTGAAATTTTGCTTAATATCTTTTTTTTATTGTTTTTATCAGTTGTCCCTCTTTTTACAAAAGGGCTAATGCAACACCCAGATCATGTATTCCCAGCGATTGGATTCGGCGCAGCTATTTTATTTTCTGATATATTGCTAAATATAATGTATGCAAAATTAAATTATAGTAATATTAGCAAAACGCATAAGAGATTAAGCATTGTCTTCGCGCCTGCTTATATTGTCTTTGTGTCTTTGCTTGCTTTTATATCTCCGCGAATATCTTCTTTATTATTTTTACTGTTGCCCATTGTTTGGTGGACTGTTTATATTTATTTCAGCAAAACCAGAACAAGTATAAATAAAAAATAATATTAAATATAAATCTAGTGATGTCCACTTTGATTATGATCATGCGATTGCGTTAATTGCTTTAGTTCTTGAACGCTATGACCCTTACATTCTTCAAAATTGGCAGTCACATCTACTTTTTGAAGATCCGTAATTGCGATATATTTCGCTGGGCTTATATTGTTTTGTTGCGAGTTTAATTTCACGTCTTGAGAAATCGCATACACGTCTGTTTGAACATTTGAATGATGACCTTGTAAATACAAATCAACAGTGGTTTTTGTGTTTACCAAAATTTCTTCTTGAACTTGATTGTTTTTGGATTGAACCGTGACAGAGAGCAAACTATTTTTATTTAGTAAAGATTGTAATTCTAATTCGTCAAAAATAATTTTAACTGAATCATCGTAACTTTTGTTATTTAAAGATATATTTTTCAAGATAAGTTCGCCGTCATTATTATACGAAATTGCGCTTAGCACTCGGCCATAACGGTTAACGGTCAGCTCAATCGAAGGGTTAATATCAATATCAATATAGGCATTTGGGGTGAAATAAGCGTTGCTTAAAAAAGCGCCTATAAAAACAAAAGATATAATAGAAGCGAATACAGCCGAAAGTCTTGTATAATTTCTTGTTTTTTTATTAATTTTATTTTTTAAAAATTGCATAGTTTTTTGTTTCAAGGCTTCTTCGGCATGTATTTGTTCAAACGCATCATGCACTTTATTCGTCAATTTGCTCACCCCCTAAATGATTTTTTAGTAATTTTTTTGCCCGACTTAACCAAGTATAAATTGTGTTTTCGTTTTTTTTGAGTATCTTTGCAATTTCAACGGCGGTATACTTTTCATAGTAAAACAAATATATTACGTCTTTATATTTTTGCGGAAGCTTGAGCACAGAAATTAATAGCTCTTGATTATTATTTTGCAAATAAAAAGGCTCATATTTCAACCCATCCAATGATAAAATATTCTTGCGAAAAAAGCTTTTTAAAACATCTTTGCAAGCATTAATAGCAACGCGAATAAGCCATGCTTTTTCATGCTCATCGCTTTCAAAAGGTTTATTATAAAGAATATATTTTAAAAATACTTCTTGAAATATATCTTCTACATCGCTATAATTTTTCATATAAACAAAGCAGATACGGCGAATAGAATCCGAATATAAGCTAACCGCCCTATTCGCCTCGCTCTCACTTCTCATAAGTTACCTCTATTAAACTAAACTCTAATTAATTATGGTTCATGTGTCCGTCCGTACTTTTGTGCGCAATATAAGACTTTCCATTGTGAGTATGCGTGCCCGTTGAGTTGCAACTTGCGACTGTGCACCAGTTTGTTTTGGTAGTGCTAGATTTGCTTGAACTAGTTTGATTGCTTGATTGACTGTAATTATGGTTAGAACCGTGACCACTTTCTTGCTTATTATTGTGTCCTCTTGCTAGCGCATTGATTGGTAAAGTAGCGATTATAAGCACTGAAACGGTAAAAGTTGCGAAGAGTTTTTTTAATATGGTTTTTTTCATGTTAATTTTCTCCAATGTTTTTTTAATTTTTGTGTCTCTAATAATAACACGAATCAAAACGCTTAATCCTTTCAAAAATAAAAAAGTAAATTAAAAACAAGCAAATAAATTTAATTAGTTGCTTGTTTTTTTGTTATATCTAAATTTTATTTTTTCAAGATTTTAAGAGCAGTATTAACGATATTTTCGGTTGTGAATCCAAATTCTTTGAACAAAATATTTGCTGGAGCAGATGCGCCAAAGTGATCAATTCCGATAACTGCGCCGTTTAGTCCAGTGTATTTATACCAAGGCATGGTTGCTCCGGCTTCGATTGCGATTCTTGCGCAAACATCTTTTGGCAGAACTTGATCTTTATATTCTTGAGTTTGTTCTTCGAAAATTTCTATGCAAGGCATTGAAACGAGTCTAGTTTTAATGTTTTTTGCAGAAAGTTGTTCGAATGCTTCAAAGGCGATTTCAACTTCTGAACCAGAAGCAATCAAGATTAATTCAGGTTTTTGGTCAGCGCAATCTTCAAGAATATAGCCACCCAAAAGTGCTTTTTTGCCACTGTTTGTGTAAGTAGGCAAATCCTGTCTTGAAAGAGCGATGCAAGTTGGTCCTTTTCTTGAAAGAGCTGAAACGTAAGCGGCCGCTGTTTCTTTGCCATCCGCTGGGCGATAAACAGAAACATTAGGTATCGAACGAAGAGTTGCAAGCTGTTCGATAGGTTCATGAGTCGGGCCGTCTTCGCCAACGCCGATGCTATCATGAGTTAAAACATAAATAACAGGAAGGCCCATTAATGCGCTCAATCTCAACGCTGGTTTTAAATAATCCGAAAAAATCATAAAAGTCGCGCAGTATGTTTTTACACCGCCGTGAAGCGCCGCACCGTTACAAGCGCAAGCCATTGCGAATTCACGAACGCCGAAATGTATGTTTTTTCCTGAATAATCTAGCTTGCTAATAAAATTACTTGATTTAATTTCGGTTTTGTTTGAAGGCGCAAGATCGGCAGAGCCACCAAAAAGATTTGGTAATCTTGAAGAAAGTCTGTTTATCATTTCACCAGAAGTTGAACGAGTGGCAGCCTTGCCCGAAAACGCCCAAAGTTCTTCATCGTTAACCAAATCAGGCATTGTTTGGGTCATACAAGCGTCGAACTCTTTGTATAGTTTTGGTTCTGATGCTTTATATTCGTGCATCATTGCGTTCCAGTTTTTTTCTGATTCCCCGAGTTTTATCTTGATTTCGTCCATGTGTTGATAAACTTCTTTTGGAACGTCGAAGGCTTTTTCGTTTGCCCAACCCAAATTTTGTTTGGTAATTTTAATATTTGCGTCGCCAAGAGGTTCGCCGTGAGCTTTTGCCATACCTGCGACTGGTGAACCAAAAGCGATTTGTGTTTTTACTATTATTAACGAAGGCTTGCTTTTTTCTGCTTTAGCTTTTGAAATAGCTTCGCCGATTTCTGCGAGATTATTTCCGTCAGCGACTTTAATAACTTGCCAACCATAAGCTTCGTGTCTTTTTCCAACGTCTTCCGTGAAAGCAATACTCGTTTCGCCTTCGATAGTAATATTATTATCATCGTATAACACTATTAATTTATCTAGCCCAAGAGTTCCAGCGAGAGAAGCGGCTTCGCTTTCAACGCCTTCCATCATGCAACCGTCTCCGCTGAGGGCATAAATATAGTGATCGACTGGTTTAAATTTATCTGTGTTAAATCTTGCGCCAAGATGAGCCGCCGCCATCGCCATACCAACCGCCGTAGCAATGCCTTGACCAAGCGGACCAGTAGTGGTTTCGATTCCGACAGTGTGACCGTATTCAGGGTGACCAGGTGTTTTGCTTCCCCATTGTCTGAACTCTTGCAAGTCTTTAATTTCTAATCCATAGCCAAATAGATGAAGCAAAGAGTAAATTAGCATAGAGCCGTGACCAGCTGAAAGAACAAAGCGATCTCGGTTGATCCATTCTGGGTTGGCTGGATTGTGATTCATGTGATTTGCCCAAAGTTCATAAGCCATTGCAGCTGAACCCATTGGCAAACCTGGATGACCTGAGTTTGCTTTTTGCACGCCTTCAGCGGCGAGGATTCGAATCGCATTGACGGCAAGAATATTTTTATTCATTGATTTTCTCCTAAATTATTTATATTTGAATTTTTTTATTATAATTTTTTAATTAAAAAACTTATAAACTAAAATTAGTTTTTCAAAGCTGTCTAATATTTCTTGAACTAATTCTGGTGATTGTGCTTTTGTAATCTCTGGGCTTGAGTAAGAATAAGAAAAACTTTTTTTATTAATAATATTTATCACATCGCTAATTTTTTCTGGTTTTATTTTAATATTATTTAAATTATTTATATTAAATTTTGGTTTTTTATAATCTTCGCCAATTAGTTCAAATTTATCAAGAATTTTATTTTGAGTGATAATTTTTTGCAAAGCGTTGGGTTTAGCCATTGCGATTTCTCGAAATATTTGCGCTTGTTTTGCGTCTGTTCCATATGTACCAACTCCGTAGCCATAGCTTACGGGAGTTATTTCAAAATAAAACCCAAAATTTTTGCTTAAATCTGCGTGCTTGTAGCCAATCCACATATGATCCCGAAAAATTGATTTATCTTTTGAAAATCTAGTGTCTCGATAGATTCGAGAGATTGCACGCTTTCCTGTTTTAAAATCGCTATCGCAAGCAAGCATTAACGGTGCTAAATTTTGTTCTAATAATATCAACGGTTGTTTTATATTCTCTAAAAATATATTTATGTTTTCTTGATAATAAGCTTTGTTATTATTAAAAGCCAAGTTTATCAAAAATTCAAATGTTTGGGGCGAAAATCCAGTAAATTCCACAATTATTGCTCTCTAATTTATTATATTACTAATTTTTTTGAATTAATTAATCACTACTTTTATTATAGTTACTCTTACAAAAAATTGCAACAAAAAGAAAAAAATTAACACAATTTTCTAATATGTAAAATTAATTAACATAGCAACTACGTTCCAAACTTTGCCAAAGCAAAAGCCACTAAACAAATATTTAGTGGCTTTTGTAGATTTATTAAATTTGATATTTTTATATTTCAAAAGGATTTTCTGAAGCGTAAAGCATATTTTTAGGCTGGTTAAACAAAATTTCTTCAACGCCCAAATAATTAAAAATATCAAATATCGTCTTTCCAACGTGACCAAAAGCAACCGCACCGTGATGAGGATAGCCTTTTTCGATTAAAACATGGCGATAGAATCTTCCCATTTCAGGAATAGCAAAAATACCGATTGCGCCAAAACTACGAGTTGCGACTGGCAAAACTTCGCCTTGCGCAATATAACTTTTTAGCTCACCTCGAGCGTTTCCTTGAAGTCTAAAGAAAGTTATTTCGCCCGGAGTAATATCGCCTTCTAGCGTTCCACGAGTAATATCTGGCTCTGTGTCTGGTTCGAGAGAGCGTTTCATAATAAGTTGATGTTTAAGCTTTGGCTCTTGAATTTTGCATGCCGGAGTATTTCCACAATGAAAGCCCATGAAAACATCTTTAAGCGTATAATCAAACTTATCTTTAATTTCTGAATTGTACATGTCTTTTGGAACAGAGTTGTTAATATCCAAAATCGTGACTGCGTCGCAAGTTACGCAAGAGCCAATATACTCACTTAATGCTCCATAAATATCGACTTCGCAAGCGACTGGAATCCCACGAGCAGCCAAACGGCTGTTAACATAACAAGGCACAAAACCAAACTCTGATTCAAACGCAGGCCAACATTTAATTGCTAACGCATAATAATTACGTGAACCGAGATTGTCTTTTGCCCAATCTAGCAGAGTTATTTCGTATTGTGCAAGGCGAGTCAAGAAGCTATTTGAACCGGCTGGAATGCTTAACTCTTGCTCCATTTCTGCAATAACGTCAGGGATTCTAGCATCGCCAGCGTGTTTTTTGTATGCGTGAGATAAATCAAGTTCTGAGTTTTCTTGAATTTCAATGCCAAGATCAAAAAGAGGCTTAATTGGCGCATTGCAAGCCATAAAATCCCAAGGTCTTGGGCCAAAAGTAATGATTTTCAAATTCTTGATTCCGATAATTGCGCGGGCAAGAGGCATAAATTCACCTATCATGTCCGCAATATCCGAATAAGTGCCGACTGGATAACTTGGAATATATTGCTTAATATTGCGCAATTGCAAATTATAAGAACAGTTTAACATTCCGCAATATGCATCGCCACGGCCGTCGATTAAGTCTTCGCCAGTTTCTTCAGCGGCGGCGACGTACATAATCGGTCCATCGAAAAGTTTAGCAATCATAGTTTCTGGTGTTTCTGGACCAAAGTTTCCAAGAAAAACAACCAGTGCGTTTACGCCTGCTTCTTTAACTTCTTTTAGGGCTTGCATCATTTGGACTTCGTTTTCCACTGAAGTTGGAGCTTCGAAGATTTGTTGACCACGCTTTGCACATTCGTCAACTATATCTTTTCTTCTTCTTTCGCTCATTGTGCGAATAAAGCAATCTCTGCTAACGGCGATAATTCCAAGTTTAATTTGTGGAATATTGTTTGTCATCATAGTTTTGTTCTCCTGAATTATATTAAATTTATTAATTATAAAATTTTAGTGCGTCATACATTTTTGTATAAGCAAGATATTGTTTTGAATAAGTGTTAAAATTATTGCTATTTGGATTTGTTTTTTCTTCTGGAATTGCAAGAGCCATAGCAGTTTCCAAATTTTCCCAAAGTCCGCAACCCGTTCCAGCGACCAAAGCTGCGCCAAAAGCCCCACCTTGCGCGCTACCATAAACAGTAACAACGGGCATTTCAAAAATGTCTGCAATAATTTGTCGCCAAAGTTCTGACCGAGCACCGCCGCCTGAAATAATAACTTCTGAGCATTCTAACAAATTATTATTATCTTGTGAGCCTGTGGATTTAATCAAGTCAAAAACTTGTTTTAAAGAAAAAGCTACTCCTTCAAGAACTGCTCTTGCAAAATGAGCTTTTGTATGCCTCGAAGTAATTCCAATAAAAGCGCCTCGTGCGTTCGGGTCATTAATTGGGCAACGTTCTCCTGTCAAGTATGGCAAATAAATTAGCCCGTCAGCGCCTGGATTTGTGCTTTGTGCAAGAATATTAAGTGCTTCGTAAGCATCCACCCCTGTAATTTTTTCTTGTTCGAGCTCAAAAGTTCCAAGAGTGTTTCTAAACCATTGATACGAGCCCGCCGCCGCTAAAGTAACGCCCATCGCGTGCCAAGTTCCAGCTTTGTTATTGCAAAAAACTTGCAGTTTACCATCAATATTGTTTGCAAAGCTTGGTAATCCCATCGCTACCACTCCCGAAGTGCCTAGCGTTACGCCGACTTTTCCAGGAAGCACGAGTCCCATACCAGTGGTGGAAATAACAGCGTCGCCGCCGCCGCCAAAAACAGGAGTATTTTCTGGAATTCCAGTTTCTTCAAAAGCTTGTTTTGTTATTGAGCCAGTTTGTTCAGTTGATTCAACGACTTTTGGAAATAGGTTTTGTGAAAGTCCAACTAAATTTATTAATTTACTCGACCAAGCTCTATTTTTGACATCAAAAAAACCATAGCCAGACGCATCTGAAACATCTGTGCACAATTCTCCTGTTAATTTTAATCTAATATAATCTTTTGGATTGATAATAATTTTAGTTTTAGTGAAATTTTCAGGTTCATTTTGTTTTAGCCAAAGAATTTTTCCGCCAGTGTAACCGGTAAGCATTTGATTGTTTGTAAGTTCAATAAGCTTGTCTAACCCTCCAGCAAGAAGAGTAATTTCATCGCATTGTTTTTGCGTGCGTTGATCATTCCAAAGAATCGCGTTACGAACGACGTTATTTTGCGAATCAAGCGCAACCATTCCGTGCATCTGCCCAGAAAAGCTCACTCCGCAAATATTTATATTATTTGTTTTAGTAAGTTTCTGCAAGCAATTTTTCGTTGCATTCCACCAATCTTCTGGGTTTTGTTCGCTCCAATTTGGTTGGGGTTGATAAATCGGATATTCTTGAGATTCGCTGCCCAAGAGTTTGCCCAAACTATCGAGCAAAATTATTTTGCAGCCCGATGTTCCGATGTCTATGCCTATTACGCAATCTACGCAATTATTTTGGTTAGTGTTCAGCATTATTAGTAGTGCCTCCAGAAATATATTAGATAAGTTTTAGATTAAATTAATTATGTCTATGTTTTCGCCTGTTAAGCCAACTTTTGCGCCTGATTTAGCTTCTTGGCTATCTTCGTGGGCAAGTAGCCATTTATTTTTCGCAGTTAATAATAAATCTTGATTATTTTGAATATTAATATTAGGTTTTTGAGTATTAGTATTTTTCGGCAAAACAACGGCGACTTGGAAACCAGCGTTTTTTTTCGCATCGCAAGGCGCATAGTGAAGCGTGGTTGCAAAAAGTTCGACCGCTTGACCAGCGGGCAATAAAAACGCCTGAATATTTTTCGTGTCATAAATATTTTTTGTGTTAATATCTTTTTGTTGACCAACCAATAAAACTATATCATCAAGCGCAATATTGACTTCTGAATCTCGGTGATATTCAACGCAATTGAGTTTTGTATTGCTTCCGTTACAAAAACCAATTTGGATTGGCATTCCACCGTAATAATTATCTTGAAGTTGTGAGAATATATTTGTGGTTTCTAAAATCGGTTCTGAGGCTATATATACTACAGAATTATCTTGAGGTTTTGGGGTTCTGGCTAATTTCTCGAGTATTTCTGAAAAGTCATAATTTTCGAGAACCTGCCCAAATTTGCGAAACTCAGGACTGCTTATTTCTTGAATTTTGATAACTTTCTCCTAATTAATATTTTATTTTGTAGGGGCAGGCATTGTGTCTGCCCGAACTTATTTTGCAGAAGCACTTTTTGTTTTTGCGTAAACATCGAAAGCAACGGCTGCGAGAAGAACAAAGCCCTTAATAACTTGCTGCCAGTCGATGCTAACACCGACGATAGACATTCCGTTGTTCAAAACACCCATGATTAAGCCGCCAATAATTGCACCAATGACCGTACCAATTCCGCCCGAGCTAGACGCACCACCGATATAGCAAGAGGCAATCGCATCGAGTTCAAAGTTAACGCCTGCCTTAGGAGTGGCAGCGTTTAGTCGGCCAGTAAAAACGATTCCTGCCAGCGCTGCGAGCATACTCATGTTTACAAAGACCAAAAACAGAACTTTTTTTGTATCAATACCTGAAAGTTGAGCAGCTTTTGCGTTTCCGCCGTATGCATAAATTTGTCGTCCAGCCACTGTATGGGTGGTAATAAACGCATAAATTGCGATTAGCGCAACCAATAAAATAAGCACTGCTTCGATGCCTTTAAAAGTTGCAAGAAGATAGATAAACGCTACCAAAACTAAGCTTATTGCACCCGTTTTTATAATAAAGCTGTTTAACGATGGCACGTTTGCACCGTAAGCTTTCTGTTTTTTGCGAGAATTGATTTGAGTATAAATAAACCCAATAATACAGACAATACCCACTACTACGGTAGTTGCGTTTACTTTTTGGAAGTTAAAAATATTTTTCAAGAAATCAGGCAAAAATCCTGCTGCGATATAAGTATATTGCGCAGGAAATGGGGCAACTGTTTTTCCTTGAAGAATTACCATTGTTAACCCACGAAAAACTAGCATACCCGATAGCGTGGCAATAAACGCAGGAATATTAAAGTAAGCAATCCAAAATCCTTGCCAGCAACCGATTAAAATTCCGACTATCAAAGTCAAAAGTATTGCAGGAATAACCGGGACCTTTAAATTTACGATTAGCATTCCCGAAATTGCTCCAGCGATAGCGGCGACTGAACCAACAGATAGATCAATATTGCCTGTTAGTATTACTAATAACATGCCTATGGCTAAAATCAAAATATAGCTATTTTGTTGAATTAAGTTGTTAACGTTTCCCGCGTCGAGCAAAACGCCTTTTGTAATAATTTGAAATAAAATAACAACGAAAACAAGCGCAATAAGCATTGCGTATTGTCTAATGTTTCCAAAGCCTGCGTTTTTTTTAATATTTTTTATATTATTGTTTTGTTTCATAGTGCAACTTCCTCCTGATTTATCTTTGCTTTTGATTCCCGTGATTCTTTCATGATTACTCGCATTATGCTTTCTTGCGTCGCTTCGGATTTGTCGAGTTCGCCGACGATTGCTCCTTCGTTCATTACAAAGATGCGATCGCAAATTCCTAAAAGCTCTGCCATTTCGGAAGATATGACCACGATTGATTTTCCAGAATCCGCCAAATCGTTTATAATGCTATAAATTTCATATTTTGCCCCAACGTCAATTCCACGAGTTGGTTCATCGAGAATCAGCACTTTTGGGTCTGCAAAAATCCAACGGCTAAGCATAACTTTTTGTTGATTTCCGCCTGATAAGTTAGACGTTTGTTGATCTACGCTAGGGGTTTTGAGATTAGTCTTTTTGCGATATTCTTCAGCAACTAGAGTTTCTTGATTATGATCAATAACAGATTTTTTGCTTATTTTGTCTAAGCTTGCAAGTGAAATATTATGTTTAATATCGTCAATTAGAATAAGTCCAGATTGTTTGCGATCTTCTGTAAGGTAGGCAATTCCGTTATTAATTGCTTCGCGAGGATTGTTTAGAGTGATTTTTTTTGAGTCAAGGGTTAAATCGCCCGTAATATTTTTACCGTAAGATTTGCCAAAAACGCTCATTACGAATTCAGTTCGTCCGCTTCCCATAAGCCCAGCGATTCCAATTATTTCGCCTTTTTTGACGTTAAAATAGCAGTTTTTGATTACTTTTTTATTTTCGTTAAGTGGGTCGAAAACGTTCCAATTTTTAACTTCAAACATCATATTGCCGATTTTTGAAACGTGCGGAGGGAATCGGTCTTCCATTGTTCGCCCAACCATGCCCTTTATAATTCTGTCTTCGGAAATATCATCAACGCCTTTTCTAAGCGTCTCGATTGTTTGACCGTCTCGAATAATCGTAATCGAATCTGCCACTTGTTCAATTTCGTTTAGTTTATGAGAAATTATAATCGATGTTAAATTTTCTTGTTTTAGTTCAAGCAATAAGTCAAGAAGATGTTGACTTTCGTTATCGTTTAAAGCCGCGGTTGGTTCGTCTAGTATTAGCAGAGTAACGTTTTTTGCCATCGCTTTGGCGATTTCAACAAGTTGCTGCTTCCCAACGCCAATATCTTTAATTAGCGTGTTTGGGTCAACGTCGAGCCCTACTCTTTTTAATAATTTTCTTGCTTTATCTTGAGTTTCGTGCCAATTTATCACGGCTTTGCTTTTGCCTTTGCGTTGCTCATTGCCGAGAAAAATATTTTCCGCAATGCTAATATAAGGCACAAGGGCGAGTTCTTGATGAATAATCGCTATTCCTGCCCGCTCACTATCGCGAATATTTTTAAACTTAGAGATTTCTCCGTTAACGATAATATCGCCTGAATAGGCTCCAAAAGGATAAACGCCGCTCAAAACATTCATTAGTGTTGATTTTCCTGCGCCGTTTTCGCCAACGAGCGCATGAATTTCGCCTTTAGAAACTTCTAAATTAACGTTATTAAGCGCTTTAACCCCTGGAAATTCTTTTACTATGGATTGCATTTTCAATAAAATTTTTGTCATTCTTACAACTCCAATTCGGCTTAATAAATATTATGGGCATAATTAAATATATGCCCATAATAAATGCTAAGTATATTAGTTTAGCTTACTTAATTTGATCGGCAGTGTAATATCCGCTTGTGATAAGCATTTCGTCGATATTGTTAACGTCAACGTACATAGGCGTTAACAAGAAACTTGGAACAACTTTAACGCCGTTGTCATAAGTTTTTGTATCGTTAACATCTGGTTCTGTTCCCGAAACAATAGCACCAACCATTTCAACTACTTTGTCTGCAAGAGCGCGAGTGTCTTTGAAAACTGACATGTTTTGTTTGCCAGCGACCATGTTTTTAACGTTTGGAATATCGCAATCTTGACCTGTTAGAATTGGGTAAGGTTTTTCTGGTGTTCCGTAACCAGAAGCTTCAAGAGAAGAAGCAATTCCGTATGCAAGAGAATCGTTTGAAGAAAGAACAGCGTCAAGCTTAGCGCTTGTATAATTTGCTGAAATCAAATTATCCATTCTTGATTGAGCTGAATCAGGTTTCCAGCCAAGAACTCCACATTCTTTCATAGTTTTTTGTCCGCTTGGGTTAACAAGCTTTCCGCTTTCAAGATAAGGCGAAAGAATACTCATTGCGCCGTCAAAGAAGAAATAAGCATTGTTATCGTCTGGTGATCCGCCAAAGAATTCGATGTTAAAAGGTCCAGCAGCGTTTGCAAGGTCAAGTTTTTCTTCTATGTACTTTCCTTGAATAACGCCAACTTGGAAATTGTCAAAAGTAGCATAATAGCTTACGTATTCTGAGTTTTTAAGCAATCTGTCATAAGCAATAATTTTGATTCCTGCTTCGCCAGCGCTTTGCAAAACTGAAGTTAGCGCTTCGCCATCAATAGCAGCGATAACTAGAACGTTTGCGCCTTTAGTGATCATGTTTTCGATTTGAGAAGCTTGAACTTCGACTGCGTCTTCAGCGTATTGAAGATCAACTTGGTATCCGATTTTTTCAAGAGCAGCTTTCATGTTTGCGCCATCTTGATTCCAACGTTGAAGGGATTGTGTTGGCATCGAAACGCCTACTAGAACGTCTGTAGCGGCGGCTGGAGCGGCCACGACTGCGTCGGCAGGGGCGGTTGCGTCGGTCGCTGCTACTTCTGCGGATGGAGCGGCGGCTTCTGGGGCGGCTGCCGGAGTTGATGAACAACCAACGGCGCCAAATAGCATAGTCGTTGCAAGTAAAATTGCGAGTAATTTTTTCATTTTTTCTCTCCTTAAATTTTTAACAAACTAAGCAACTAAACCGTTGCCTGCCAATATTTAAATGCTAAAATCTAGCATAAAGGCCATATACTAATTTTGAGTACACAAAACACACTACTTAAATTCTTAAAATTTTTATGTGTTTTGAATAGTTAATTAAATTTATTTTATTATTTGTAATTTTATGATATATATTAACTAGTTAGAATTAACTAGAAATTTAAAGCGAATGCTTAACTTTAATAGACAGTTCCGTATAAATAAATTCTTGTTCAGGCATAATTTTATATTGCAAAAAATCAAAAAGTGCTTTTGCCGCAAGATAGCCTTGCCTAAAGGGTTCTTGACAAATTATTGCTTGAATTTTATCTTCGTTCAATAATTTAGTTGTAACGTCAACTTGGTCAAAGCCAACGACTTTGATTGCTTTATTTGTGTTAATCAGTGATTCGGAAATCGCATCAACGCCGCCTTGAATACCAGCCGCAAGAAAGCAAACCATATCAATTTGCGGGAATCTTTGAAGCATAAGTTTTGTTTGATTATAGCTTTCTTCGTCGCAATCTTCAGACAAAACACAATCTAATACATGAATATTGGGGAATTCTTTTTTAATTACATCGCGAAAACCTTGTTCGCGCATAATATGCCCCGAAATTTGAAGCGACCCCGTAACCAGCCCAATATTGGCTTTGTTATTCATAATTAAAGCAGCTATATTCGCGGCCGTATTGCCACTTTTAATGTAATCGCACCCAATATAACACAGACGTTCAACGCCCAAAATATCAGTATTGCAAGTTACAACTGGAATATTGTTTTTAATTAAGTTTCTTAAAACGATTTGCATTTTAAGATTGCTAATCGGCGTGATTAACAGCGCATCGATATTTTTTTCTTGCATTTCTTGAACAAACAAAATTTGCTGATTAACGTTATAACTTGTTTGCTGCTTGAGAATTATTTGCACACCAAAATCTTGTTTTTCTTGCGCAAAACCGTTAATTCCAAGAATAACGTCGTCAAAAAATGAGTTTTGCAATTTATTTACAATAACCCCAATGACAATACTTTTTTTGCTTTTTGCAAGAGCGCTTGCGACAATATTAGGTTGATAGCCATTGAGTTTTGCAATTTCGATAATTTGCTTGGCTACTTCAGAATTAACACCTTTGCGATTGTTTAGCGCTCGATCGACCGTTCCGCGAGAAACTCCTGCAAGCTTTGCAATTGTGTTAATAGTAATGTTTTTTTTAAAAGTCATCATATTCACCGTGCACGTGCACACTTTCTATTTTCAGTATATTACTTTTAATATTATATGTCAAGCAATATTTATAATTAAATTAATATATAAATTAAATAAGCACCTAAAATAATTTAGGTGCTTATTTATTATTTAAATTACATTTTAGTTAGTTGCATTTTTATTCTTAAATAAGCCATTAATTTTTCTTGAACAAAATCGGGCAAGCTGAAAACGTTGCCTGTTTTTTTCATATTGTTGCAATATTCGGTTATGCTATCGTAATATAGTTGAAAATATTCTGTGCCAACGTTGAATTTGTTTATTCCTCGCTTAAAGGCTTGTTCGAGTTGATCTTCAGGTATTCCACTTCCTCCGTGAAGAACAAGCGGGGTATCTGTGGCGGCGTTAATTTCATCAAGTCGAACCAAATCAAGCTTTGGAGCAACTGAGTAAACACCGTGAGCGCTACCAATTGCAATTGCAATAGACGTTACTTTTGTTTGTTCGCAAAATCTAGCAACTACGTCTGGTTTAGAATAAAGATCTAATTCTTTTTCTGTTTCATTGGCGGCAAAACCAATTTGACCCAATTCAGCTTCAACGTCTGCGCCGAAAATGCGAGCCGTTTTAACAACTTCGATAGTGTTTTTAATGTTTTCTTCAACTGAGAGCATCGATCCATCGTACATTACTGATGTAAATCCCAATCTAATTGCGTTTATAATATAATTAAAATCGCTATGGTGATCAAGATGCAGGCCAATCGGAGCACGCGAGGTTTTTGCAAGAGCCTTGACAGTGTCCGCAAAAACTTTAAGTTCTGTGATATTATTTTTCGTGCAATGTTCGGGATATAACATACAAATTGCGGGTTTGTTGAGTTCGTCAGCGACTTTAATAACCGAATAAATATTGTTATAATCTGTGCAATTAAAGGCAATAACCGAAGTGTTGGCTTTCTCTGCCATTTTGAGTATATTGCTTACTTTTTCAAACGCCATAATTTTGCTCACTAACTTTAAAATATTTAATAAAATGCACGCATTTAATTATCTTGAATTACTTAGTCTATCCAGATATTATTATAACACAATAAATCAAAAATACTCTATAAATTTAATATTTAGTTAAATATATTAAAATAACTTAAGATAATATAAAAACCACTATAACTAACAATTATAGTGGTTTGATATCGTGGCTCCTCAGGTTGGGATTGAACCAACGACCCTTCGGTTAACAGCCGAATGCTCTGCCGCTGAGCTACTGAGGATTATATTATTGAGTGATTAACTTCAACAACGTAATCATTATAGCACCGCGTTTTAAAAAAATCAACTAATTTTCAAAATTTTTTCTAGTTTTATTTTTTTAACATTTAAACAATTTTGTATAAAAAACTCGGAATAGCCCAAAAGATAGGAGAATTTGATATGCTTTTAAAGTGCAAAATCTAAAACACAACTATTATGTTTTCAATCTATATGTAGTATTATAAGTTATTTTGCGCTTTTCTGTTATAAATTTTGAAAGCTGCAATACATTTTATTAAGACTTGAAAGCAATTGCATCAATTTGAAAGTTAATACCTTCTCTAATAAACTTAGTTTCAACAGCTTTTCTTGCAGGATATTTATTCTTAAATCTTTCTTTAATTATCTCACTTAAAAAATTTAAATCGCTAATACATTTAAATAAACAATCAATTTGCACAACTGAATCTAATGTCAAACCGACCACATCTAGTCTTTGGCTCAAAACATCAAAAGCTCCGCAAATTTGATTCTGTATTGATTGA
Organism: Halesus radiatus; assembly: GCA_022606495.2. NCBI lineage: Eukaryota > Metazoa > Arthropoda > Insecta > Trichoptera > Limnephilidae > Halesus > Halesus radiatus. Next base: position 3,912 of record JAHDVE020002304.1, on the reverse strand, counting down.
CCTTCGTTTTGCATGCAATAACTTATAAAAACAAAGTTTCCTGCTTCAACAATTCCAGAATGCGCCCATTTTTCATCTATCTCAGTTCTTTTTATATTCACGACCTTGGTTCTCCTAATTTCAAAATAAATATATAAAAAAGCACCGTACCACAAGCAGATGCAAGTGAAACGGTGTAAAATAGAGACCGGCAACTACCTACTCTCCCGGGATCTCGCGATCCAAGTACCATCGGCGTATAAGAGCTTAACTTCTGTGTTCGGAATGGGAACAGGTGGAACCTCTTAGCTATCGTCACCGGAAATTGTTTGTGACTGATATATTATTTAATTAATATAAAAACACTTTGAAAACCGCACATTAGACTATATATAAACTGCTTGAAAGAAAATTGTTTGATTTAACGCTTGAATATATTGATCAAGCCCTCGACCTATTAGTATCAGTTAGCTACATGTATTACTACACTTACACGCCTGACCTATCAACCATGTGGTCTACATGGGGTCTTACCCTTTCGGTGGGAGATCTTATCTTGAGGTTGGCTTCACGCTTAGATGCCTTCAGCGTTTATCTCAGCCGTATTTGGCTACCCAGCCATGCCACTGGCGTGACAACTGGTGCACCATTGATACGTCCATCCCGGTCCTCTCGTACTAAGGACAGCTCCTCTCAAATCTCCTGCGCCCACGATGGATAGGGACCGAACTGTCTCACGACGTTCTGAACCCAGCTCGCGTGCCGCTTTAATTGGCGAACAGCCAAACCCTTGGGACCTACTCCAGCCCCAGGATGCGACGAGCCGACATCGAGGTGCCAAACCTCCCCGTCGATGTGGACTCTTGGGGGAGATAAGCCTGTTATCCCCGAGGTAGCTTTTATCCGTTGAGCGACGGCAATTCCACTCTCATACCGCCGGATCACTAAGTCCTAGTTTCCTACCTGCTCGAGATGTCTCTCTTGCAGTCAGGCTCCCTTCTGCCTTTGCACTCTACGAATGGTTTCCAACCATTCTGAGGGAACCTTTGAACGCCTCCGTTACTCTTTGGGAGGCGACCGCCCCAGTCAAACTGCCCACCTGGCAATGTCTGTGTACGGGATCACCGATACACGTTAGAATTCCAGCAATAAAAGAGTGGTATCCCAAAGGTGACTCCATTAACACTGGCGTGCTAACTTCCAAGTCTCCCACCTATTCTGTACATTTATTACCGAAATTCAATGCCAAGCTACAGTAAAGCTCTACGGGGTCTTTCCGTCCAGTCGCGGGTAATGCGCATCTTCACGCATACTACAATTTCGCCGGGTCCCTTGTCGAGACAGTGCTCAAGTCGTTACGCCATTCGTGCGGGTCGGAACTTACCCGACAAGGAATTTCGCTACCTTAGGACCGTTATAGTTACGGCCGCCGTTCACTGGGGCTTAAGTTCCGTGCTTCGGATTACTCCTTACACTTCCCCTTAACCTTCCAGCACTGGGCAGGCGTCAGCCCGTATACGTCATCTCTCGATTTCGCACAGACCTGTGTTTTTGCTAAACAGTCGCTTGAGCCTATTCTCTGCGGCCTCTTTCGAGGCTCCCCTTATCCCGAAGTTACGGGGTCATTTTGCCGAGTTCCTTAACAAGGGTTCTCCCGTTCGTCTTAGGATTCTCTCCTCGCCCACCTGTGTCGGTTTACGGTACAGGCACCTCAAAACTCCTTAGCGGCTTTTCTCGCCAGTGTGAATTCAACAGCTTCCCGGAATATATCCAGTCCCCATAACGACCCAGCCTAACAATATGCGTACTTAACTACATATTAGCCTCATCGCTTAGACGGAGTTTACCAACACCCCGCTCTGCCTATCCTACTGTGTCACCGCTTCAGTCAAACGTTTCTTGGTGGTACAGGAATATCAACCTGTTGTCCATCGCCTACGACTATTGTCCTCGGCTTAGGTCCTGACTAACCCTGAGAGGACGAACCTTCCTCAGGAAACCTTAGGCTTTCGACGCCAAAGATTCTCACTTTGGTCGCGCTACTCATGCCGGCATTCTCTCTTCTATACAGTCCACTGAGTCTTACGGCTCAGCTTCTGCCCGTATACATTGCTCCCCTACCCATGCTATAAAATTATACACATGCCATGGCTTCGGTATCAAGTTTTAGCCCCGGTACATTTTCAGCGCACAGTCACTCGACCAGTGAGCTATTACGCACTCTTTAAATGAATGGCTGCTTCTGAGCCAACATCCTGGTTGTCTACGCAACTGCACATCTTTTTCCACTTAACTTGAATTTGGGGACCTTAGCCGTTGGTCTGGGCTGTTTCCCTTTTGACAATGAAACTTATCTCACACTGTCTGACTCCCGATGAGCAAGTATCTGCCATTCGCAGTTTGATAGAATTCGGTAAGCTTTGAGGCCCCCTAGTTCATTCAGTGCTCTACCTGCAGTACTCTCCATCGAGGCTAGCCCTAAAGCTATTTCGGGGAGAACCAGCTATCTCCGAGTTCGATTGGAATTTCTCCGCTATCCACAGGTCATCCCCGTCTATTTCAACAGACGTGGGTTCGGTCCTCCATGAGATTTTACTCTCACTTCAACCTGCCCATGGATAGGTCACCCGGTTTCGGGTCTACAACATGATACTATACGCCCTATTCAGACTCGGTTTCCCTTCGGCTACAGTGCTTAGCACCTTAACCTTGCATCATATCGTAACTCGCCGGCCCGTTCTACAAAAAGTACGAGGTCGCTTGCGCTCCCTCTGCTTGTAAACATATGGTTTCAGGTTCTCTTTCACTCCCCTCCCGGGGTTCTTTTCACCGTTCCCTCACGGTACTATACGCTATCGGTCACCAAGTAGTATTTAGCCTTGGGGGGTGGTCCCCCCTACTTCCCACAAGATTTCTCGTGTCCCGTGGTACTTTGGATCTCTGCTCACTTGCAAAACTTTTCGCCTACGGGGCCGTTACCCTCTCTGGCTGAGCTTTCCAACTCTATTTGGCTAAGTTTTCTTTCGTTTAATGCAGGTCCGTAACCCCGAATATGCAAAGCATTTTCGGTTTAGGCTGTTTCCCTTTCGCTCGCCGCTACTCAGGAAATCGATGTTTCTTTCTTTTCCTCCGGCTACTTAGATGTTTCAGTTCACCGGGTTCCCTCTATCTTGCCTATATATTCAGCAAGAAGTGACTGGGCATTGCCCCAGCCGGGTTTCCCCATTCGGAAATCTGCGGGTCGTTGGCTACTTGCGCCTCTCCGCAGCTTATCGCAGCTTATCGCGTCCTTCTTCGGCTCTTGGTACCTAGGCATCCACCATATGCTCTTATTAGCTTGATCTTATCCTAATATTTAGAGTGTTTACACACTTGTTTACAAACGTTATTAGTTTACCCTTGCGTTAAATCCGAAATTGTAGCAGTATTACTCTTTAAGTCTATTTACTAATAAATTAATACTTCAACTTAAGTTGCATTACCACTGTTTTTAAATTTCTGTTTTTTACAAGAATTTATTAACTCTTAATTAAAACTAAAAATTAATAAATCTAATTTGTTAATTTTCTCGTTTTCGCAGTTTATAGTCTATATGCGGTTTTCAAGGTGCTCTTGTTAGATTAAGTCGCTAATATTAAACTAAATATTAATTATTTGGTTTAATATTGGTGGGCTCAAGTGGACTCGAACCACCGACCTCACGCTTATCAGGCGTGCGCTCTAACCAGCTGAGCTATGAGCCCATAGCCGTGTTTAATTTTAATTACTAAACTTCTTACTTACGTTAATAAACAAGCTGTTTTGTAATACTGGTGGAGATTAACGGGTTCGAACCGTTGACCCCCTGCTTGCAAAGCAGGTGCTCTACCAGCTGAGCTAAACCCCCAGATATTTCTGGATTTACTTGAAAGTTAATAATAAATTATTAGACCT